>ML779067.1:828424-861794 GCA_009831015.1 Picea engelmannii | reverse complement strand
CCCATAATGTCAATGCATTATATGCATCATTACATGTTCAACTATATAATGTACATCTAACTGTCTTATAAAATTATTGCATGACATCATGAATTTCTTTTAGTATTCTTTTGTGCTTTCCAGGTCTTAAGTAATTCATCCATATCTATGTCTTCATTTACTGTGTTCTCTTCAGCAGCTAATGTTGTTTCAGTCCTTTCACGTTGAGTACATCTGGTCTCGTACCCACGGCATGGATGTTTCTACGAGGGGCCATCACCTACAAAAATAAAAAATATTAAATTTATATGGCCAATTTTTAAATATCATTGAAGTAGTTCATTAATATTAAAAAAAAACTTTGTAATGTAATTATTTACCTGGTCCTCTAGTCGACACCATTGGAATGGTTGTCAGCCTATTCACCTGATCTTTAGGTCGAGGAGGATCAACTATGACATTCTTTGCCATTGAAATGTCAAAATTTATAAGTACAAAATTTATAAGTATATGATTAATATATGGACATTTTACTATCGTGGGCCTCAGTCACAGGAACATCTTACGGCTGCACCTCACTGGGATGGGACTGTTGGGGAGCACCATGATCTTCTGCCTACATTGCATTATCAACTCTCTGTTGTCCATTACTAATGGTTTCATTGATAGTGTTGCTCCCCTGATTAAAACAAAGTAAGACATTAAATTATGGACGATATGAAACATTTACGTATTTTATAAGTAATTAAAGGTTAATGTGGACTTATTTTTATTTACGTTATCCCACAAATTGGATCTTGGAGTCTGCCCCATGCTTTTCCTGTGATAAAACACGACTTTATAATCGTACTTGTAACCAAGTTGGAGGTCTTCCTCCGTGGTTTCAGTTCCGAAGTCGTCGCCCTGCATTGCATAAGGGTATGTTTTTTTAATGTTTTTGGCTACAATTACCTGAAAGTTGTAAGGTGATACAAATAATATTGTTAATATGTTTGGGTACTTACGATTCATGACTGTAACCTCGAGTAGCCGCCCTAGCGTAGCTTGTGTTGGCCATGTTTGGCAATCCTTGCTTTGGTTGCCTTTGAAGTGTTAGGCAAACTATCATCAAAATTTTCAAGTATGTTATATATAACCACACTTTTATTTAGATCTAAAGAAAAATAAAGCTAATATTGAAATCAAAATATTGTAATTTACCTTGGTGTACCAGTTATTTGTTCTCCTTATTTTTTCAAAATCTTCTCTTTTGCATCATCAATGATCGCCTTCCACTCCCTCTTTGGAATTGAGGGAGGATTCTCATACCTAGGATTTACTACCAAGCTTCGTCTATAAACATCCCTCATATATTTTAAATATTCACCCACTGCAGAGGTGACCTCTTTTTTATTGAACATGTCTACTCCAAAGAGGCCTTCAAGATAATCCATAAGTTCATTTTTGAGGTTGGAATTCTGGAAATGCACTTCATGCATAAGATTTCCCCAAAAATGAAAAAGGCCTTTCTCTCTAGGTGCCTATAAAAAAGGTTGTTTCCTACACACAAAAAGATATGATCATTAATTTAAAATTAATAATCTAGATGATTTATGTATGAGAAGGACAACATTAAACGATTAAAATATGAATTAAAACTACCTAGGAGTCTTGATTGTTTTAATGGAAGTCCATTATTGTCAAGACAAAATGTGCACGGAAGGGTCCCTATTCTTGTCACACATCTAGCTCCATGAAATGAAACCATCTCAACCACATCACCATGATCCTCATCTCTGCCACCATCTCTAGATTCTAATCAAGGTGTGGATGTCTTACGGTGCCTGCCATGGCTCCTATATAAATTAGGTGAGGAATATGGAGAAGTAAATAGTACTCTAGCAGTTGTATGACCACCCGCATCAGGACTCTGTAGCATCTCTGTAGCGCCACTACTACCAAAACTAGGATGAACAGGCTTAAAAAATGTCTTTATAATTTTTTTTTTTTTCATGAGATAATGTAAAAGTTAAAGAACAAAGTATCATAATTGAACATATGAGTAAATTAAAAAATACACTTTAAATTATGGTTATTACCTTATATGTGTTAAGTTGTGACATAAGGAGCTTGATCTTTTCTTTGACGTCAGGAGTTTGATCTAGACGATCTAAGAAGCTAGAAAGTTCCTTGTTATCTTTAATGATATTTTTTTTTATTAAGACCATTGGATCAACAAATGAATAAAACCCCTCCTCATCAGCGGAATCATGATCAACATGGCTTGCAGACTACATATAATTTCAACAAAAACAATGTTATTTCAATAAAATTATATAAGCAAATAATAAAAATATCGTAAAATGAAAGTGGAAATTTTGCAGCTGGCCCTTTTCCATGATCATCCTACCACATTATAATATAATTATTAAAAAATTGTTAATGATAACAAAAAAACAATGTTAAAGATAATATTTACAACAATGTTAAAGATAATAAAAAAATATAATGAAATAAGTAGAGGTTTCTTAAAGAGGTGTTGCATAAGAACCTGCACACTATTAGTCAATGTTTCTATTCGATTCAAATGGTAATCCAATAATAACTCTTCACCGGGAGCTATCTTTTTTTTGCGCACAGGACTGCCCGATTCTCTTCACGTCCCTCATATATGCAATTCGGTTGTTTGTTTGTTGTCCCGGGTCATGTGTTTTTTATAAACCCCGCGATATTGTCGGAAGATTTAGGCCTTACATAAATATAGATAGTCTCTCCCTTATTTTTATCCTTGTTTATTAGTTGTATATAATTTGAGGCGAGTGCATATCTCTGCATACTTCACATGTACTAGACTAGCCTCATCCAATCATTATAATTGTAACACGGTTCGACATAGTCCATCAATTAAGTTACTATATTGTATTTTACGATTATTCCATCCATATAAAATATCCCCAAGCTATGCAGGGAGGATGGTGCAATGCGATATGTCCTATTGTTGACAACGAAGTCAACATCTATAGGAGGTAGTTCCTTAGGTACCCGTTGTTTCACCATATGCTTATACCTTAGTGGAACCTCAATGTCTCCTATGCTCTCATCATCATAAGATCATGATCCTCCTTCGACAAGAAAAATTTTCATGCATCTAGAAAATTTTATTCTGACTTTTTCACCTCTGGTCCTTGTTTGCTTATCATATATACTAGATGCAGTCGCATTTCCGGGCTCTGTTTGTCCTAAGCTTTCCTCACTCGACAAAGAAATATCTGACAGGTAACTGTTTGGTTGTACCTTCAGTTGCATGTGCACATGTTGTTAGTTAGTAGTTGATCATCATCCTAGTTCTAATTTATGAACCTTTTTTTCTATATTCAAAGTTCTAAATAAAAATTCTATATATTTAGTTTTGGATGTACAATAAGACTAGGGTGCAATTACCAATATTAGTGGCCCACCACCTAATTTAAGGTGATATCCCTCTTGATTTTGGACATATTAATGTGATAAAACTAAGGACATGATAAATTTATCATGTGGATCTAAGAAAAAAAAGTAGTAAGGTTGTTGCTTGTTGGATTTGTGCAAATTAGAATTATTATAAGAAATGTCCATTGAAGATGAGGGTCAATGCTATGGAGTAAGAAATCCAACCAGTAGTTGGTGTGTTGCAAATCTTGGGTGCTTTAGTTGGCAATATGTCTAAGGAAAACCAAAAGTAGAACTATACAAATATTATTTTTGTTCAATCCAAGTTGAAGAATAAGTTAGTTATGGCGATGGTTAACTCAATGTGCAGTAGTGGTTGTTAAACTCAATGTGCAATTGAAATTGGTGCAGTCTTTTTTTGGGAGAGGATGGACAATGTGGTCACCTAGTCCATGCCTAAACAAGCATGCAAAATCTCAGGGAGCTCAAAAATGTTGCTTCGTTAGGATTTTATGTCCAGATGAAGAATTTCCAAGAGTCCCCAAAATGGTTTGGAATGTGACTTGCAACTGGGCATAAAATGAAAACCAAGACTTGGAATGAGGAACCATCGACTCTGATGGATTCCTGGGATAGGATTTTAGCTAGAGCACCCCTCACTCTCGGGTTCCATGCCTCAGAAGTTGCTTTACTCATTGATTTCGAGAACTAGTGTTTTGCTCAGTTTGAAGCAAACCAACAGTTGGATTAAGGGGTCCAATTTACAAAACCATGCCTCAGGAGTAGATGGAAAATACAGTTACCTAGTCCATGCCTAAACAATCTTGCAACATCTCACAAAACTCAAAAATGTTTCTCCATTAGATTTTTATGCCCTCGGGAACAATTGGCCAAGATTCCCCGAAATGGTTTGGGATGCGACAAATATAACAAATATAAAGACTTGGATTGAGGAACCGTTGACTCCGATGGATTCCTAGGATAGGATTTCATATAGATCACCCCTCACTCATGGGTTCCATGCCTCAAAAGTTGATTTACTCATTGATTTCGACAACTAGTGTTTTGCTCAGTTTGAAGCAATGCAACATTTGGATTAAGGGGCCAATTTAAGAAACCATTCCTTAGGAGAGGATGGATAATTTGGTCACCTATTCCATGCCTAAACAAGCTTGCAACATCTCACAAAACTCAAAAAAATTTCTCCGTTAGTCTTTTATGCCCTGAGCGGGAATTGGCCAAGAGTCCCTGAAATGGTTTGGGATGCAACTTGCAATTGGGCATAAAATGAAAACCGAGACTCGGATTGAGGAACCATCATATTTTTTGGATTCTTGGCATAGGATTTTATCTAGAGTACCCATTACTCCTGGTTCTAACCCCTCGAAAGTATTTTTTTTCATCGAATTCGATAACTAGTGCTTTGCTTAGTAAGAAGCAATGCAACATTTGGATTTAGGGGTCCAATTTATGAAACCATGCCTTGGAAGAGGATGGACAATGTAGTCACCTATTCTATGCCTAAACAAGCATGAAAAATCTCAGGGAGCTAAAAAATGTTGCTTCATTAGGCTTTTATGCCCCGAGGAGGAATTGCCAAGACTCCTCGAAATGGTTTGGGATGCGACTTGCAACTGGGCATAAAATGAAAAATGAGACTCAGATTGAGGAACCATCGACTTCGATGGATTCATGGGATAGGATTTTAGTTAGATCACCCCTCATTCCTGGGTGACATTCCTCGAAAGTTGCTTACTCATTGATTTTGAGAACTAGTGTTTTGCTCAATTTGAAGAAAACCAACATTTGGATTAAGGGGTCCAATTTACGATACCATGCATCGAAAGCAAATGAAAAATATAGTCACCTAGTCCATGCCTAAACAATCTTGCAGCATCTCATGGAACTCACAAATGCTGCTCCGTTAGGTTTTCATGCCCTCAGGAGCAATTGGCCAAGAGTCCCCGAAATGGTTTGGGATGCGACTTGCAACTGGGCATATAACAAATATCGAGACTCAAATTGAGGAACCATTGACTCTGATGGATTCTTGGGATAGGATTTCATCTAGATAACCCCTCACTCATGGGTGCCATGCCTCAGAAGTTGCTTTACTCATTGATTTCGACAACTAATTTTTTTCTCAGTTTGAAGCAATGCAACATTTGGAGTAAGAGTCTAATTTATGAAACCATGCCTCGGGAGTGAATGGATAATTTGGTCACCTATTCCATGCCTAAACAAGCTTGCAACATCTCATGGAACTCAAAACTGTTGCTTCGTTAGTATTTTATGCCCTGAGCAGAAATTGGCCAAGAGTCCCTTAAATGGTTTGGGATGCGACTTGCAACTGGGCATAAAATGAAAAACGAGACTCGGATTGAGGAACCGTCATCTCTGTTGGATTCCTGGAATAGGATTTTATCTAGAGCACCCCTCACTCCCAATTCCAACCCCTTGAAAGTTGTTTTTTTCATCGATTTCGATAAATAGTGCTTTGCTTAGTAAGAAGCAATGCAACATTTGGATTTAGGGGTCCAATTTACAAAACCATGCCTTGGGAGAAGATGGACAATGTGGTAACCTCTTCCATGCCTAAACAAGAATTCAAAATCTCAGGGAGCTCAAAAATGATGCTCTGTTAGGCTTTTATGCCCCGAGGAGGAATTGCAAAGAGTCCCCGAAATGGTTTGGGATGTAACTTGCAAATGGGCATAAAATGAAAAACGAGACATGGATTGAGGAACCGTTGACTCTGATGGATTCCTGGGATAGGATTTCAGCTAGATCACCCCTCATTCCCAGGTGCCATGCCTCGAAAGTTGCTTTACTCACTGATTTCAAGAACTAGTATTTTAATCAGTTTAAAGAAAACCAATAGTTGGATTAAGGGGTCCAATTTACGAAACCATGCCTTGGGAGTGGATGGAAAATATAGTCACCTATTCCATGCCTAAACAATCTTGCAGCATCTCACGGAACTCAAAAATGATTCTTCGTTAGGTTTTTATGCCCTGAGGAGAAATTGGGCAAGAGTCCCCGAAATGGTTTGGGATGTGACTTCCAATTGGACATATAACGAATATCGAGACTCAGATTGAGGAACCCTCAACTTCGATGGATTCCTGGGATATGATTTCATCTAGAGCACCCCTCACTCACTGGTGCCATGCCTTAGAAGTTGCTTTACTCATTGATTTCGACAACTAGTGTTTTTCTCAGTTTGAAGCAATGCAGTATTTGGATTAAGTGGCCATTTTATGAAACCATGCCTTGGGAGTGGATGGATAATTTTGTCACCTAGTCCATGTCTAAACAAGCTTGCAACATCTTACATAACTCAAAAATGTTTCTCCATTAATCTTTTATTCCCTGAGCAGGAATTGGCCAAGAGTCCCTGAAATGGTTTGGGATGCAACTTGCAACTGGGCATAAAATGAAATTTGAGACTCGGATTGAGGAACTATCGTCTCTGTTGGATTCCTGGCATATAATTTTAACTAGTGCACCCCTCACTCCCGATTCCAACCCCTCTGAAGTTTTTGTTTTCATCGATTTCGATAACTAGTGCTTTGCTCAATAAGAAGCAATGCAACATTTGGATTTAGGGGTCCAATTTACGAAACCATGCCTCATGAGTGGATGGAAAATGTGGTCACCTAGTACATGCCTAAACAAGCATGCAAAATCTCAGGGAGCTCAAAAATGCTACTTCATTAGGTTTTTATGCCCGAATGAGGAATTGCCAAGAGTCCTCGAAATGGTTTGAGATGTGACTTGCAACTGGGCATAAAATAAAAACCGAGACTCAGATTGAGGAACCGTCGATTCTGATGGATTCCTGGGATATGATTTCAGCTAGAGCACCCCTCACTCCTAGGTGCAATGCCTTGAAATTTGATTTACTCTTTGATTTCGAGAACTAGTGTTTTTCTCAGTTTGAAGCAAACCAACAGTTGGATTAAGGGGTCCAATTTATGAAACCATGCCTCAGGAGAAGATGGAAAATATATTCACCTAGTCCACGCCTAAAAAATCTTGCAACATCTCACGGAAATCAAAAATCCTGCTCCGTTAGGTTTTTATGCCCTCGGGAGCAATTGGCCAAGAGTCCCCGAAATGGTTTGGGATGCGAATTGCAATTGGGAATATAACTAATATCGAGACTCAAATTGTGGAACCATTGACTCCAATGGATTCTTGGGATAGGATTTCATCTAGAGCACCCCTCACTCATGGGTTCCATGCCTCAAAATTTGCTTTACTCATTGATTTCAACAACTAGTGTATTGCTCAGTTTGAAGCAATACAACATTTGGATTAAGGGGACAATTTACGAAACCATTCCCTGGGAGAAGATGGATAATTTGGTCACCTATTCCATGCCTAAACAATCTTTCAACATCTTACATAACTAAAAAATGTTGCTCCGTTAGTCTTTTATGCCCTGAGCGGGAATTGGCCAAGAGTCCCCGAAATGGTTTGGGATGCGACTTGCAACTGGGCATAAAATGAAAATCGAGACTTGGATTGAGAAACTGTCATCTCTGTTGGATTCCTGACATATGATTTTAGCTAGAGCACCCCTCACTTCTGGTTTCAACCCCTCGAAAGTTGTTTTTTTCATAAATTTTGATAACTAGTGCTTTGCTTAGTAAGAAGCAATGCAACATTTGGATTTAGGGAACAATTTATGAAACCATGCCTTGAGAGTGAATGGACAATGTGGTCACCTATTCCATGCCTAAAAAATCATGAAAAATATTAGGGAGCTCAAAAATGCTGCTCTGTTAGGCTTTTATGCTTGAATGAGGAATTGCCAAGAGTCCTCAAAATGGTTTGGGATGCGACTTGTAACTAGGCATAAAACGAAAACTGAGACTCGGATTGAGGAATCGTTGAATCCGATGGATTCCTGGGATAGGATTTCATCTAGATCAACCCTCACTCCCGAATGCCATGCCTCAGAAGTTTCTTTACTCATTGATTTCGAGAACTAATGTTTTGTTTAGTTTGAAGAAAACCAAAAGTTGGATTAAGGGGTCCAATTTACGAAACCATGCCTCAAGAACAGATGGAAAATATATTCACCTAGTCCATTCCTAAACAATCTTCCAGCATCTCATGGAACTCAAAAATGTTGCTCTATTAGGTTTTTATGCCCTCAAGAGCAATTGGCCAAGAGTCTCTGAAATGGTTTGGGATGCGACTTGAAACTGAGCATTTAATGAATATCGAGACTTGGATTGAGTAACCGTTGAATCCGATGGATTCTTGGGATAGGATTTCATCTAGAGCACCCCTCACTCACAGGTGTCATGCCTAAAAAATTGCCTTACTCATTGATTTTGAAAACTAGTGTTTTTCTCAGTTTGAAGCAATGCATCATTTGGATTAAGGGGGCAATATACGAAACCATGCCTCAGGAGAGGATGGATAATTTGGTCACCTAGTCCATGCTTAAAAAAGCTTGCAACATCTCATGAAACTCCAAAAAAATTCTCCGTTAGTATTTTATGCCCTGAGCGGGAATTGGCCAAGAGTCCTCGAAATGGTTTGGGATGCGACTTGCAACCGGGTATAAAATGAAAACCGAGACTCATATTGAGGAAACGCCATCTTTTTTGGATTCCTGGCATATGATTTTAGGTAGAGCACCCCTCACTCCTGGTTCCAACCCCTCGAATGTTGTTTTTTTCATCGATTTTGATAACTAGTGCTTTGCTCAGTAAGAAGCAATGCAACATTTGGATTTAGGGGTCCAACTTATGAAACCATGCCTCGAGAGTGGATGGACAATGTGGTCACCTAGTCCATGCCTAAACAAGCATGAAAAATCTCAGGGAGCTAAAAAATGTTGTTTTGTTAGCCTTTTATGCCTAAATGAGGAATTGTCAAGAGTCCTCGAAATGGTTTGGGATGCGACTTGCAACTGGGCATAAAATGAAAAATAAGACTCATATTAAGGAACCATCGAATCATATGGATTCCTGGGATAGTATTTCAGCTAGAGAACCCCTCACTCCCAGGTGCCATGCCTCGAAAGTTTCTTTACTCATTGATTTCGAGAACTAGTGTTTTTCTCAATTTGAAGCAAACCAACAAATGGATTAAGGGGTCCAATTTACGAAACTATGCCTCGAGAGTGGATGAAAAATAAAGTCACCTAGTACACACCTAAACAATATTACATCATCTCACGAAACTAAAAAATGCTGCTTCGTTAGGTTTTTATGCCCTCTAGAGAAATTGGCCAAGAGTCCCCGAAATGGTTTGGGATACAACTTGCAACTGGGCATATAACGAATATAGAGACTCAAATTGAGGAACCATTGACTCCGATGAATTCATGGGATACTATTTCATCTAGAGAACCCCTCACTCATGAGTGCCATGCCTCAGAAGTTTCTTTACTCATTGATTTCGACAACTAGTGTTTTGCTCAGTTTGAAGCAATACAACATTTGGATTAAGGGGCCAATTTACGAAACCATGCCTCAAGAGAGGATGGATAATTTGGTCACCTATTCCATTCCTAAACAAGCTTTTATCATCTCACGAAACTCAAAAATGTTTCTTCGTTAGTCTTTTATGCCCTGAGCAAGAATTGGCCAAGAGTCCTCGAAATGGTTTGGGATGCGACTTGCAACTGGACATAAAACAAAAAATTGAGACTCGGATTGAGTAAGCGTCACATATTTTAGATTCCTAGCATAGTATTTTAGCTAGATCACCCCTCACTCTCGGTTCCAACCCCTCAGAAGTTATTTTTTTCATCGATTTCGATAACTAGTGCTTTGCTTAGTAAGAAGCAATGTAACATTTGGATTTAGGCGTCCAATTTACAAAACCATGCCTCAGGAGAGGATGGACAATGTGGTCACCTAGTACATGCCTAAACAAGCATGAAAAATCTCAGGGATCTCAAAAATTCCACTCTGTTAGGATTTTATGCCCTGAGGCGTAATTGCCAAGAGTCCCCGAAATGGTTTGGGATGCGGCTTGAAAATGGGCATAAACGAAAACCGAGACTCGAATTGAGGAACCGTCGACTCCGATGGATTCCTGGGATAGGATTTCAGCTAGATCACCCCTCACTTCTGGTTACAATCCCTCAAAAGTAATGGACAATTCTGATGTGGACAATTTTGCATGGAGGCATTTCTCCTAGACCTCTTCATGAAAGATTGTGAATCTATGGTGCATGTACAAATATGTGAGATGTGGGTTTATGATAGTATTTTGAATTTCCCAATAACATTCTCCATTGGCCTTGTGTAAACCATTCCATTTGGTGTTTTTTGCACTAAGGGTAAAGAACAATGTTGGAGAATTATAAGATGTAAGTTAGGTATGAGCTATTTGTTACCTCTTTATTACCTTTTATTTTAATTGTATCCATATTTTGTATTGATCAAATGAGGAATTAACCCRAAACTGATGCCATTAGACACAAACTCAATCCTAAGGCCAATGAAGGAGAAAAAACAACACACACTAATTAATCTAGGAGTCAAGCATGCAAACAAACCTTCTCGCAAAGAAGCTCTACTTAGTGATGGAATCCAACATCGCAGAATCAATACACGAAGGGGCTGAGTTTCGGTGGGTGGGAAAGTTACGTTGACAACCTTCTTAATGAACTAACACCCTGGTGCAATTTACCTCACCAAGTAGTGGGAAACCCTCCAAGGATTCCAAGTGAGTCTAGCCAATGTCAATCCCAGGTAAAAAACCACCTTCTCTGTGATGTCACCTTGTGGAGGAAGTCTAAAAGATTATGGCCTCTATGGTACCACCTACTATACTAAAGAAGAGGGGGGACAGTTGACAGTCAACACCAAGACCAACATAGCAGGGTTGATTACTCTGAGGGCCCCAATGCGACCTCGTGATTGACCCTTGTGTTAGAAGGGCTTCCCAAAGTCAGTGATATAGCAACTAGATTTCACTTCCTAACTCAAGGCTTTATGTTTGTTTAGCATCTTTGGAAATTTATTCTCACAATCCTATTCCAAAGCTCTACACCTAAGCTAAGATGGGTTTAAATAGCCCTAGAAAAGTTTCTAGATAAATTTTAATTAGGTTTTTGTTACTCAAAGGAGTGGTTGTGAAACTGATGGCATTTTGACTCGACTCTTTACACCATGCAAGAGGAAAACGAAATGCAATAAATTCAACTTCGATGAAAAATAGCTATGGGAAAGAGCAAAATTTTTTAAGCAAATAAATAATTTTTTGATAGATTACTATGTGTGTAGTACTACAAAATGACCCAAATTTTAAAAATACCATGCAAATGTCATAGTTCACTTAGTACACCTATACAACATTGAATCAAATGTCATCATTTCTAACATAGTAAAATTTTATTATTATAGATACCACCATACACATCTTGAATACTCATAAGGATCAAGGGGGCTTCACCTTGTTGACCAAGAACTTATCACGTAATTCATTCATAAAGGGGGGTTTTTAATTATGAACCCACATGTTGTGAATATATGTTGTGAACTCAACATACATCCCACATTTTCATGCAACTCCATCCATTCCTACATTATGCATCATCCAACTTCCATTTCTTGAAGAGGTGTAAGAACTAGAAAGGGATGAAGCTTATAGACCAAAAGACTCCCAAAGGGGATGTGTGGTTCAATCCTAAATGGACCAATAATAAAGAAGGTTCTCTTTAATGGTTTTTTTTTTTTAATGTTCAATTTTAGTGCTCTAATCTACAATTTTACATGGTTTAAGGCCTTCAACAAAACCTCCTTTGCAAGTTTGGCCAAAATCCTATTATTTTTCCTTAGAACGTTTTATGCATGCAGAGCTAAGAATGTAGTGAAGGGAAGTTCATATATTTTCACTTTGCACTTTGCATATACAAGCAAAAGGATAAGGAAAAAGGGTGACATTATGTAAAGGCTACGGGGAAGGCCGATGCACATAGCAGAAATCACATAAAAATTAAGGGGCTATGTTAAGTTCAAAGGAAAGTGAAGTGGAATGTTGATGTGGAGCTATATACCAATGTGGATGCAAAGGTATAGACTATGGGGTTTGAAAGCAAATAGGCATGCCCTCCAAACTTCACATTAGTACTACTGTGGGGCAACAATAATCTTGGTGACTAGGAGGAAGTACAACTACACCCTCTACAATGTGGTTGAGTGAAAACTAACTATGGATGTAAATTTCTTGACAACAATTTCTTGTGAGTTCTCTTAGATTCCCTGGAGGAAACAAATGATTGGATGAGGTACTAAAGAGGTAGGTTAGTCATTAGTGAAGGGGATTATAAGTTCTAAACATTATTGGAGCAAAGGGATTTTGCAAATTTGGCATTGAAAAAGATGGAACAAGGCTCAATCCAAATCATATACATGCCAGGTACATCGTCTAAAGTAAGGTACAAGTGACCCAACGTAAGTTTCAATCCCAAGGCATGTACACAATTCCAATACAATATAAGAAATGATTCATGTAAAATATAAATTCCATTAGTTGGACACATTAAGCATCATCTTTAAAATTCACAATAATTCATAGAATCCATATAATTTTTCAAGTTTAGGTATGGGAGGGTTATCATTTTCCCCTATTACATGTGCCAATACCTAGGGAAGGCAAGGAGACTAGCTTTGTCACCTCTCTTGGTGCTTAAAAATAGCACAATCATCATGGTGTTAAGGTTGACCTTGAGATCAACAAGAGTGGCTTGAATTGGTAGGGGTAGGGGTAGGGGTCTTCTTGCTCTTGGTGTGGGTGCACCATCCTATAAGTATCCTTTATTTGCGCTTGATTTCATTGTTTTTAATGTGTGTAGGTGATGAGTGTTCTACAACATGGAGGCTTTGTGTGGTGGGTGGTTTGGAAAGGATACAATAGACTTGTAATTGCTTCATAATGGGCATGTTCTAGAGATATAAGTATTTGTTGTATGGTTATTTATACAAGTAAGTAGTGCCTTGTCCCATGAGAGGAATTAGGGCATTTATGCTTTTATTATTTTATTGAATATACAATAATTATAGGGTCTAAGAAGGAAAAAATCTTGGTCTACAATCATAATGCACTCATTTGGCTACTCGAGAAAATGTAGGGTATAAGGAAATTCATAAAAAAATGGATCACTTAAAAAAGAATCCTGTATACATGTGTATGAGATGATTGAACTAATGAGATTGTTGAGTTTCTTCTAGTTATAAACCCAACACAGGAGCCACAACTTGAGAGAAATGATTACCAAGAAGGTGTCTTGACCAAGGATCTATGTTGATCTATATCATGGAAAATTAGTACATGAGTCTATTATCTAGTATTGGCACTATTGATAGCTAAATTATGAGAAAGTAGCAATAAATATTTTTTGTATGTATATGTTTGAACATTTTAATTTTGAATTTTGAATGTAATACCATTTTGACTCATGGAACTTTTGTTTTGTCATTTTTGAATTTTAGATGCCCAAAAAAATCTCTAAGATAAAGATATACTATTCATGTATATTCCATAAAGATATGTCACACCAAATGGTGCTATGTGCAATAGAAACATCTGTCTAATAGGGAAATGTACCCAAAAAAACATCTATCCAAAAAGGGTAGTGTACTTAGAGAAAGGTCTAGATAAAGTCATTGTTCTTATGTGACTCAATCCTGCTTCAAGGTCAATGACTATTTTGGTTGAGTTTGAATATTGTTGGAATGCAATTGCAAGGGTTTGATCGTTGTTCCCCACACTTGTAGTGTAGATTGGCGGGGTATCCTATTTAGAGGAAACCATTCTTTGCACAACTAAATTCTTACGAGTGTGGGTTAAGATGGTTATAGGACTAGGTTGAATAGGAAACAATAGAAACCTCATTTTCCCTATAATCTTGAGTTTCCTTATTATTGGATTTGGAAAGATCCTTACGCCTTTTGAAACAATTCTTCTCAACATGGTTTAACTTTCCTCATTTTTACAGGTCACAAAGACTGATTAGAGGGCATGATCCATACACCAGCAAAGCTGAAGGGTATGTGGTGTGTTCTGGAGCATATGAAAATGACTTGAAATATATGAACACATTACATGGACAAAAGAATTATCCACTAGGTTTACCCTTGCTATGTGCCACACTTCATCTCTATTGTTTCAGAAATATTCCCCTGAGGGTTATTTATGGTATTGATTCGTGGGTTTTAAAGCTTGAAAATGGAAG
This sequence comes from Picea engelmannii, assembly GCA_009831015.1. NCBI lineage: Eukaryota > Viridiplantae > Streptophyta > Pinopsida > Pinales > Pinaceae > Picea > Picea engelmannii. Next base: position 847,195 of record ML779067.1, on the reverse strand, counting down.
GAAGAAACTAGGTATATAAGAAAAATCATTAACATTTGTCTCATGAAAAGAGAGAGGCATCTCTGGTCATGTAAATCTACCTTTCCTTGTGTCATTTATAGGGCTAAGGCGCTCGACCTCTTTCTCCTCTTTCCATGCCCTCTTTCTCCTCTGTTCACGACCTCTCTCTCCTAGTTTGTCTATGACCTAGTCTTTATCCTCTCTCTGCGTCTTCTTTCTCCATCTATGGATGGTTTGTTGTCATAGGGATATGACTGGTGCTCTGTGTTGCGGGGATATGGATCAACATATGGGTGTAGCCGAGATATGTATCAACATATGGGCGAGGTTTTTTTTAAGATGTTTTATGTTTTGTTTTTTATTTATTTTTTTATTTATATATTTATAATATATAAATTATATATTATATATAATATATATATTATAAATATATTATCATCATCTGGGCGTGGGTTTTATTACAATATTTTATGTTTTGGTTTTTATTTATTTTTTAATTATATATATATATATATATATATATATTGGGCATAATGGTTAAGAACATGTGTTTTATCCTAAGAGGTCACAAGTTCAAATCTAGAGGGGGGTAGGGTATGTATACCTCCATAGACTTTACGAGTCAAATCACTGGGCGGAGGGGATCCCTTGTCCCAAAAACAAGGGGGTCTCATACAACAATTTGGTGTTTATATTGATATCAGAGCTAAATTTGAACAGGGATTATGTTTATCTTGTTGATATTGACATCCTTCTGTATGAGATGGTCAATGACAATGGTTAGTGCGACCTAGAAGGTAGATTGAAAACATTATGGGTTAAAAAAAATTGATCAATGTATTGTCATATAAAGTGGGTATTCAAATGAGAAAAAATATATAAAAATCCTTTAGGTCTGATCGATGCATTGAGTATACCTAGCCAAAAAATATCCTTCTTCTTTTGTAAGTGGAGGAATTATAGTCATAAGACAATTGGTAGCTGGATAGTATCACTTAGCATTGTAAGCAATCTAAAATATAGATCACATAATTTATGCTCGAGTAACTAGAAGGGACTTCTTTCTCATCAAGGTGATACTGTGATTTTGAGCCTCAAACTTTGTGTAAATAGAAATGAATCTAGACTTAATAAATTATCATAGTGGAGTGAGGTAACTTATGTATGAAATCATAAGGTGGATTAAAATTACTAGTGATCTAAGGAGGTAATGAATAGCATGTGGTAGTTGTCATACAGTTCTTTTCTATTCATGATAACATTTAGGATATGATGGCATATGGTATTTAACATGTAGTTCCTTTCTATTTGTGAAGGTATTTCATGATGTCCTTTTGTATAGTCTATCTGAATTGACAAACTTAGCAAGAATAGATCCATATACTAGATATTTATTGTCTTGTTTTTCTATGACATTATATATGATATCTGGGTACTCATTGCTTATATATTTGTACATTACTAGTGATTTTGATTCTACATATACTATGTGTTTAGTTAACTAATCATGATAGGAGTGTTCATGACATTTTATCCTATTTCCATGATATGCTATGTGTTAAGAAAATTAATATTATAGGAGTAATCATGATGTTTACACAATCTTATTCTGCTTAGGAAAAGATGTGGTATTCAACATGTGGTTCTTGCTATGCATAATGATATTTCATGATGTGATGCTTCTTATGATAGTATGTGGTAGTTAACATGAGGTTATTTTATATTGATGGTGAAATTTCATTATGTGATATTCATATAAGGGCATGTAGTATTTAGAATGCAACCTTTTTCTATTCATTATATAATTATTATTGCTTTGATTTTATGCTATGAGTGGGAGCTTGACTGGAAATCCAGTGATGAGCTTTAAGGGTTGGTTCATACAATGATCTAGTGGGAGCCTATACCCATGATGGAGAATCTCTACAAGTAACACCTTATGGGTTGGGGACAAACTTAGTCAATAAACCTATGCTAGGAGTTTTTTTACCACCTAGGATACCAAAAGTTGGGAAATGGTGGGAGATATAATCGCAAGTGGAGTTGTGATGTGGTACTTTTGATGCCTTAGTATGATTACTTGGTTGGAGTTTTGGAGGAATTTTAGGCCATCCTTTCAAGATACATAGGTATGTAGGTTAGTGTACTAGACTATATGCCTAGTGCCATCTAGATGAGGCCTTATGGCCATAGAGCCCAACTAAGGCATAATGAGCCTTACACTAAAAGTATGGGAAGATGGTGAGGGTTATACTCATTGGTGGAGTTGTGACATTAGAATTTTGATGCATGGGGATAATTGCCTTGTTGGAGTTGTGGAGAAAGTTTTGGGCCAACCTTCAGAGATGATTGGGGTACGTGGGTCAATGCACTAAATTAGATTCCTAGGGGGACAAAAATACCATCCAAAAGAGGCTTGTGGATAGAAAGCCTTACTTTGATGGAAGGGACAAAGAACTTGGATACAAAATGTTAGGGAGGTGTATGGAACTAGATTTACACTCCCTTGGAGTTGTGATGATAGATTTTCGATGCCTATTGTAGTTGCATTGGTATAGGGGGACAAGTTATATTGTAGTAGAGTGACTCATTCCATGGTGAGAAACACCATTCATGAGGAGGACAATGGGAATAACTTGGTGGTTGTGAATGGCATGATTTAGAAGAGTGTGTAAGGTAAGGGAAGGAAGTAAAGCAATGAAAAAGATAAGGGAAGAGAGTGATTGACTTGATTTGATGTAGGATTATATGAGATTATTGTATATTAGGTATTCAAGAAGTTTAATCAAGAGCATGTACTTATACTAGTGCACTCTATTTGTTAATATTGTAGGTGTGAAATTTACTTGTGATGACCACACATGTAACTCTCTCACTCGCACATTAGTACTAGTTATCTTGGTTCATATTGTGTGATGGTTGTGAAATACCTTACATAAGAACAAGTAAAATATGAAACAACTTCAGGACACAGTTTATTGAAGGGGTGGTGTATGTAATACCTCGTCTCTGGTAATATAATTTACCTATATAGATATTATGTATACAAATATTACGAAGAGCATAGTAAAATAATTAAGTTATTATACAATAAGAAAAAAAAAAATGTGCACTAACTATTTAACCTTAATTAATTAAACAAAAGAGGGATTAGTGCATGCATGAATCTTTGCATGGATGACAAGTGGAGTCATTCAAAGAACAATGTTTTAAGGGTATGAAGGGAGTTGGTAAGGGGGGATTTTTGGGGGGCTATTTTGTTTGGGGAAACTATGAGAGGCTAGAATTTATTTTTCCAGATTGAGAGGGAGGTAGGAAGGTTGTCATAGATTTATTGATTGAGGACTTCAAAGATTTCAGTAGAATGAGAGGTATTGGGAGGAAATGTGTCCCCAAATTATTATTTTCCCATTGCTATGGAGCTGTTGTTGCTTGCCTCGAGCTGATGGATGATGATTTTCTCTTGATCTTCTGTAAGTCAAGATTCTATATTTTAATTCCAAGTAAGTCTCCATATATTTCTTCCTCTTTTTAACACCTACAATGGTTTAAATTTACTTGTAAATGATGTATTATTTGTTAAGGTTTACTTGATTAAATATTTTTGCTGTAAATATTTATGTTATGTGTTGTATTGTTGGTCCTTGCTAAAGACCTTGTACTAAAATATGTTCATTATGAATTGATCAAATTATTTTAATTTGTAGGTATTACAATTCTACCTTCATAGAACACATTAAGAGTGGAGCTAACACCTTTCATGATTTTGCAACCTTGTTCTTGTGAGATGTTAGGCTTTGGAAAGATCATGGAGGGACTAGCTTGATGAGTCTTGAGCTTGGTTTGAGGCCTTTCTTGGAAGAAAACTAGGTCTTGGTGCTTGTGTTGATGATTATATATTTTTTCTCATTTGAATACCATATTAAGTGAGTCAAATACAAATATGAAATTTGGAATCATTAACATATCTAATAGAACATATGAAAAATAGGGTTTATGGTTTACATGATGATATGATGATGGAAGAAGGAGTGTTTGTGAGTGAAATTTGAGTCCATAAACCCTCCCATATTGTTAAGACATGTGAATAGTCTATCCATGTCAAATTTCAATGCATATAGATACAATTTGAAAAAATTTCAACGTTGGCCCTATTCACATCTCACTATTGCCTACCTCTACTATTCTTATGGTGTTGATTAAAAAATCAACGAAAAAGAGTGTTTTTTCATCACAAATATGACATGGATACATTTTATATACATTAACGTAGAACCTGAAAGACAAATGAAGAAAGACTGACGAAAACTTAAAACTTGTGTCAACCAAAATGTGTACTTTGAAATAAAATTAGGGTTTATGGTTTACATGATGAAGTGATGATGAAAGAAAGTGGGTGTTCCAGTCAAGTTTGATTCCAGAAACCCTCCCATATCATTAAGTCATGCAAATAGTATATCCATGTCAAATTTCAGTGCATACATAAACTATTTGAAAAAATTTCAACGTTGGCCCCATTCACATGAGGTCACTATTGCCGGTGTCTAGTCCTGGTACAATTTTAGTTCCTTGTTTTGTGTTCCTCGTTCCTCATTACTTGACCATGGTGTAGTCCCCAAGATCCATTATTTTTGTACAAAACATACTAATGGCATAAATTGTCCCACACAAAGACCAAATTAATATCCGCTACATAAGTCTTTTGTCTTTTTTCAAGGATTATGTAACGAATCTCAATTCTAAGAAGATTCAAATAGGACCTAAGAAACTTAAGTTCTTTCCTTAACCATGGGTGACATAACACTATCATTCAATATTCATATTGTTTCATTTCAATGTCCGACATCATGTGTACTGAGGGATTGAGCCACAACAAAGGAAACAATATACAAAGAATATTTGTCTTATGAACAAGATATGGTACTATCCATTTTGAGGTTTGGCATAGATATTTTTCTTATAGACTACACTACATTGCACCATAATATAAGCCCTACACTCCTTGAAAATCATGTACCACCATTCAAATTAAACACAATATTATTGCGACGAATTAGCTATACTTATATCGACGAACTTTTTTCGTCGATAGTTTAGCAAATTCAATGCAAGATTATTTACATTCGTCTCTCTTGCGACGATATCAAATGATGCTTGGATTCATTTCATATTTGGTTTATCAAATTGAAATTTATATTTGATACTTTGCAAGCTAGTTTGACCTTGAGTCAAATACAAATATGAAATTTGGAATCATTAACATATCTACTAGAACATATGAAAAATAGGGTTTATGGTTTACATGATGATATGATGATGGAAGAAAGAGTGTGTGAGAGTGAAATTTGAGTCCAGAAACCCTCCCATATCGTTAAGCCATGAAAATAGTCTATCCATGTCAAATTTCAATGCATATAGATACAGTTTGAAAAAATTTCAATGTTGGCCCCATCCACATGTCACTGTTTCTCGCCTCTAGTATTTTTATGGTGTTGATTAAAAAATCAATGAAAGAGAGGGATTTTTCATAAAAACTATGACATAGATACATTTTATATACATTAATGTAGAACCTGTAAGAAAAATGAAGAAATACTGACGAAAACTTAAAACTTGTGTCAACCAAAATGTGTACTTTAAGAGAAAATTAGGGTTTATGGTTTACATGATGAATTGATGATGGAAGAAAGTGGGTGCGTCAGTCAAATTTGAGTCCAGAAACCCTCCCATATCATTAAGGCATGCGAATAGCATATCCATGTCAAATTTCAGTGCATACAAAAAACTATTTGAAAAAATTTCAACGTTGGCCCCATTCACATGAGGTCACTGTTGTCGGTGTCTAGTCCTGGTACAATTTTCGTTCCTTGTTCCTTGTTCTATTTTCCTCATTCCTCGTTCCTTGTTCCTTTTTCCTCGTTCCTTGACCATGTTGTAGTCCCCAAGATCCATTATTTTTGTACAAAACATACTAATGGCATAAAATGTCCCACACAAAGACCAAATTAATATCCGTTGCATAAGCCTTTTGTCTTTTTTCAAGGACTATGTAACGAATCTCAATTCTAAGAAGATTAAAATAGGACCTAAGAACCTTAAGTTCTTTCATTAACCATGGGTGACATAACACTATAATTAAATAATCAAATTGTTACATTTCATTGTTAGGCATCATGTGTACTGAGGGCTTGATCCACCACAAAGGAAACAATATACAAAGAATATTTGTCTTATGAACAAGATATGGTACTATCCATTTTGAGGTTTGGCATAGATATTGTTATTATAGATTAAACTACATTTCACCATAATATAAGCCCTACACTTCTTTCAAACCATGTAACACTGTTCAAATTAGACACAATATTCTTGCAACGAATTAGCTATACTTATATCGACGAACTTTTTTCGTCGATAGTATAACAAATTCGTCGCAAGATTATTTACATTTGTCTCTCTTGAGATGATATCAAATGATGCTTGGATTCATTTCATATTTGGTTTATCAACTTGAAATTCAAATTTGATACTTTTTAAGCTAGTTGGACCTTGAGTCAAATACAAATATGAAATTTGGAATCATTAACATATCTACTAGAACATATGAAAAATAGGGTTTATGGTTTACATGATGATATGATGATGGAAGAAAGAGTGTGTGTGAGTGAAATTTGAGTCCATAAACCCTCCCATATAGTTAAGGCATGCAAATAGTCTATCCATGTCAAATTTCAATGCATACAGATACAGTTTGAAAAAATTTCAACGTTGGCCCCATCCACATGTCATTGTTTCAGGCCTCTAGTATTTTATGGTGTTGATTAAACAATCAATGAAAAAGAGGGATTTTTCATCACAACTATGAAATAGATACATTTTATATACATTAATGTAGAACCTGAAAGAAAAATAAGAAAGATTGATGAAAACTTAAAACTTGCGTCAACCAAAATGTGTACTTTAAGAGAAAATTAGGGTTTATGGTTTACATGATGAATTGATGATAGAAGAAAGTGGGTGCGTCAGTCAAATTTGAGTCCAGAAACCCTCCCATATCGTTAATTCATGCGAATAGTATATCCATGTCAAATTTCAGTGCATACTAAATACTATTTGAAAAAAATTCAACGTTGGCCCCATTCACATGAGGTCATTATTGTTGGTGTCTAGTCCTGGTACAATTTTCGTTCCTTGTTCCTTGTTCTGTTTTCCTCGTTCCTCATTCCTTGTTCCTTATTCCTCATTCCTTGACCATGGTGTAGTCCCCAAGATCCATTATTTTTGTACAAAACATACTAATGGCATAAAATGTCCCACACAAAGACCAAATTAATATCCGCTACATAAGTCTTTTGTCTTTTTTCAAGGACTATGTGACAAATCTCAATTCTAAGAAGATTAAAATAGGAGCTAAGAACCATAAGTTCTTTCATTAACCATGGGTGACATAACACTATCATTAAATAATCAAATTGTTACATTTCATTGTGAGGCATTATGTGTACTGAGGGCTTGAGCCACCACAAAGGAAACAATATACGAAGAATATTTGTCTTATGAACAAGATATGGTACTATTCATTTTGAGGTTTGGAATAGATATTGTTATTATAGATTAAACTACATTGCACCATAATATAATCCCTACACTCCTTTTATACCATGTAACACCATTCAAATTAGACACAATATTCTTGCAACGAATTAGCTATACTTATATCGACGAACTTCTTTCGTCGATAGTATAACAAATTCATCGCAAGATTATTTACATTCGTCTCTCTTGTGATGATATCAAATGATGCTTGGATTCATTTCATATTTGGTTTATCAACTTGAAATTTAAATTTGATACTTTGCAAGCTAGTTGGAACTTGAGTCAAATACAAATATGAAATTTGGAATCATTAACATATCTACTAGAACAAATGAAAAATAGGGTTTATGGTTTACATGATGATATGATGACGGAAGAAAGAGTTTGTGTGAGTGAAATTTGAGTCCATAAACACGCCCATATCGTTAAGTCATGCAAATAGTCTATCCATGTCAAATTTCAATGCATACATATACAGTTTGAAAAAATTTCAACATTGGCCCCATCCACATGTCACTGTTTCAGGCCTCTAGTATTTTTATGGTGTTGATTAAACAATCAATGAAAAAGAGGGATTTTTCTTCACAACTATGACATAGATACATTTTATATACATTAATGTAAAACCTGGAAGAAAAATAAGAAAGACTGACAAAAACTTAAAACTTGCGTCAACCAAAATGTGTACTTTAAGAGAAAATTAGGGTTTATGGTTTACATGATGAATTGATGATAGAAGAAAGTGGGTGTGTCAGTCAAATTTGTGTCAAGAAACCCTCCCATATCATTAAGGCATGCAAATAGTATATCCATGTCAAATTTCAGTGCATACAAAAAACTATATGAAAAAATTTCAACGTTGGCCCCATTCACATGAGGTCACTGTTGTCGGTGTCTAGTCCAGGTACAATTTTCGCTCCTTGTTCCTTGTTCTATTTTCCTCATTCCTTGTTCCTTGTTCCTTGTTATTCGTTCCTTGACCATGGTGTAGTCCCCAAGATCCATTATTTTTGTACAAAACATACTAATGGCATAAAATGTCCCACACAAAGACCAAATTAATATCCACTACATAAGTCTTTTGTCTTTTTTCAAGGACTATGTAACGAATCTCAATTCTAGGAAGATTAAAATAGGACCTAAGAACCTCAAGTTCTTTCATTAACCATGGGTGACATAACACTATCATTAAATAATCAAATTGTTACATTTCATTGTCAGGCATCATGTGTATTGAGGGCTTGAGCCACCACAAAGGAAACAATATACGAAGAATATTTGTCTTATGAACAAGATATGGTACTATCCAATTTGAGGTTTGGCATAGATATTGTTCTTATATATTAAACTACATTGCACCATAATATAATCCCTACACTCCTTTCAAACCATGTAACACCATTCAAATTAGACACAATATTCTTGCAACGAATTAGCTATACTTATATCGACGAACTTTTTTCGTCGATAGTATAACAAATTCGTCGCAAGATTATTTACATTCGTCTCTCTTGCGACGATATCAAATGATGCTTGGATTCATTTCATATTTTATTTATCAACATGAAATTAAAATTTGATACTTTGCAAGCTAGCTGGACCTTGAGTCAAATACACATATGAAATTTGGAATCATTAACATATCTACTAGAACATATGAAAAATAGAGTTTATGGTTTACATGATGGTATGATGATGGAAGAAAGAGTGTGTGTGAGTGAAATTTGAGTCCATAAACCCTCCCATATCGTTAAGTCATGCAAATAGTCTGTACATGTCATATTTCAATGCATATAGATATAGTTTGAAAAAATTTCAACATTGGCCACATTCACATGTCACTATTGCCCGCCTCTAGTATTTTTATTGTGTTGATTAAACAATCAATGAAAAAGAGGGATTTTTCATCAAAACTATGAAACAAATACATTGTATATACATTAATGTAGAACTTGTAAGAAAAATGAAGAAAGACTAACAAAAAATTAAAACTTGCATCAACCAAAATGTGTACTTTGAAGGAAAATTAGGGTTTATGGTTTACATCATGAATTGATGATGGAAGAAAGTGGGTGTGTCAATCAATTTTGAGTCCAAAATCCCTCCCATATAGTTAATACATGTGAATAGTCTATCCATGTCAAATTTCAGTGCATACATAAACTGTCTAAAAAAATTTCAACGTTGCCCCATTCACATGAGGTCATTGTTGTCGTTGTCTAGTCCTCGTAGAATTTTCATTCCTTGTTCCTTGTTCTGTGTTCCTCGTTCCTCGTTCCTTGTTCCTTGTTACTCGTTCCTTTACCATGGTGTAGTCCCCATGATCCATTATTTTTGTACAAAACATACTAATGACATAAAATGTCCCACACAAAGACGAAATTAATATCCACTACATAAGTCTTTTGTATTTTTTCAAGGAATATGTAACGAATATCAATTCTAAGAAGATTCAAATAGGACCTAATAACCTTAAGTTATTTCTTTAAACATGGGTGAAATAACACTATCATTCAATAGTCAAATTGTTACATTTCATTGTCAGGCATCATGTGTACTAAGGGCTTGAGCCACCACAAAGGAAACAATATAGAAATAATATTTGTCTTATGAGCAAGATATGGTACTATCCATTTTGAGGTTTCACATATATATTTTTATTATATACTAAACTACATTGCACCATAATATAAGCCATACACTCCTTGTAAACCATGTAATACCATTCAAATTAGACACAATATTCTTGCAACGAATTAGCTATACTTATATCGACGAACTTTTTTCGTCGTTAGTATAGCAAATTTGTCGCAAGAATATTTACATTCGTCTCTCTTACGACGATATCAAATGATGATTGGATTCATTTCATATTTGGTTTATCAACTTGAAATTAAAATTTGATACTTTTCAAGCTAGTTGGACCTTGAGTCAAATACAAATATGAAATTTGGAATCATTAACACATCTACTAGAACATATGAAAAATAAGGTTTATGGTTTACATGATGATATGATGATGGAAGAAAGAGTTTGTGTGAGTGAAATTTGAGTCTAGAAGCCCTCCCATATCGTTAAGGCATGCGAATAATCTATCCATGTCAAATTTCAATGCATACATATATAGTTTGAAAAAAATTCAACGTTGGCCCCATTCACATGTCATTGTTGCCCACCTCTAGTATTTTTATGGTGTTTATTAAAAAATCAATAAAAAAGAGGGATTTTGAATCACACCTATGACACAGATACATTGTATATACATTAATGTATAACCTAGAATAAAAATGAAGAAAGACTGACGACAACTTAAAACTTGCGTCAACCAAAATATGTACTTTGAAAGAAAATTAAGGGTTATGGTTTACATGATGAATTGATGATGGAAGAAAGTGGGCGTGTTAGTAAAATTTGAGTCCAAAAACACTCCCATATCATTAAGGTATGAAAATAGTCTATCCATGTCAAATTTCAGTGCATAAAGAAACTGTTTGAAATAATTTCAACGTTGGCCCCATTCACATGAGTTCACTATTGTCGGTGTCTAGTCCTGATACAATTTCCGTTACTTGTTCCTTGTTCTCTGTTCCTCCTTCCTTGTTCCTCATTCCTCATTTCTTGTTCCTCGTTCCTTGACTATGGTGTAGTCCCCAAGATCCACTATTTTTGTACAAAACATACTAATGGCATAAAATGTCCCACACAAAGACCAAATTAATATCTGCTACATAAGTCTTTTGTCTTTTTTCAAGGACTATGTAACGAATCTCAATTCTAAGAAGATTCAAATAGGACCTAAGAACCTTAAGTTATTTACTTAACCATGGGTGGCATAACACTATCATTCAATAGTCAAATTTTTACATTTCATTTTCAGGCATCATGTGTATTGAGGGCTTGAGCCACCACAAAGGAAACATACAAAGAATATTTGTCTTATGAACAAGAAATGGTAATATCCATTTTGAGGTTTGGCATAGATATTGTTCTTATAGAATACACTACATTACACCATAATATAATCCCTACAATCCTTCCAAACCATATAACACCATTGAAATTAGCCACAATATTCTTGCGACGAATTAACTATACTTGTATCGATGAACTTTTTTCGTCGATAGTATAGCAAATTAGTCGCAAGATTATTTACATTTGTCTCTCTTGCGACAATATAAAATGATGCTTGGATTAATTTCATATTTGTTTTATCAACTTGAAATTAAAATTTTATACTTTCCAAGAAAATTGGACCTTGAATCAAATACAAATATGAAATTTGGAATTATTAACATATCTACTATAACATATGAAAAATAGGGTTTATGGTTTACATGATGATATGATGATGGAATAAAGAGTGTGTGTGTGTGTGTGTGTGTGTGAAATTTGAGTCCAGAAACCCTCCCATATCGTTAAGGCATGCACATATTCTATCCATGTCAAATTTCAATGCATACAGATACAGTTTGAAAACATTTCAACGTTGGCCCCATTCACATGTCATTGTTGTCTGCCTCGAGAATTTTTATGGTGTTTATTAAACAATCATCGAAAAAGAGGGATTTTTCATCACAAATATGGCACAGATACATTGTATATACACTAATGTAGAACCTAGAATAAAAATGAAGAAATATTGACGAAAACTTAAAACTTGCATCAACCAAAATGTGTTCTTTGAAAGAAAATGAGGGTTTATGGTTTACATGATGAATTGATGATGGAATAAATTGGGTGTGTCAGTCAAATTTGAGTCCAGAAACCCTCCCATATCGTTAAGTCATGAAAATAGTCTATCCATGTCAAATTTCAGTGCATACAGAATTTTTTTGAAAAAATTCCAATGTTGGCCCCATTCACATGAGGTCACTATTGTCGGTGTCTACTCCTGGTACAATTTCCATTCCTTGTTCCTTTTTATATGTTCTTAATTTCTAATTAATCATTACTTATTCCTTGTTACTCATTAATTGACCATGGTGTAGTCCCCAAGATCCATTATTTTTGTACAAAACAAATTAATGGCATAAAATGTCCGACACAAAGACCAAATTAATATATGATACATAAGCCTTTTGTCCTTTTTCAAGGACTATGTAATAAATATCAATTATAAGAAGATTCAAATAGGAGCTAAGAACCTTAAGTTCTTTCCTTAACCATGGGTGACATAACACTATCATTCAATAGTCAAATTGTTACATTTCATTATCAGGAATAATGTGTACTGATGGCTTGAGCCACCACAAAGGAAACAATATACAAAGAATATTTGCCTTATGAACAAGATATGGTACTATCCATTTTGAGGTTTGTCATGGAGATTGTTCTCATATACTACACTACATTGCACCATAATATAATCCCTACACTCCTTGCAAACCATGTAACACCATTCAAATTAGACACAATATTCTTGCGACGGATTAGCTATACTTATATCGACGAACCTTTTTCGTCGATAGTATAGCAAATTCATCACAAGATTATTTGTATTCGTCTCTCTTGCAACGATATAAAATGATTCTTGGATTCATTTCATATTTGTTTTTATCAACTTGAAATTACAATTTGATACTTTTCAAGCTAGTTGGACCTTGGGTCAAATACAAATATGAAATTTGGAATCATTAACATATCTACTAGAACATATGAAAAATAGGGTTTATTGTTTACATGATGATATGATGATGGAAAAAAGAGTGTATGTGAGTGAAATTTGAGTCCATAAACCATCTCATATAGTTAAGGCATGTGAATAGTCTATCCATGTCAAATTCCAATACATACAGATACAGTTTGAAAACATTTCAATGTTGGCCCCAATCACATGTCACTGTTGCCCACCTCTATTATTTTCATGGTGTTGATTAAACAATCAATGAAAAAGATTGATTTTTCATCACACATATGAAACAGATACATTGTATATGCATTAATGTAGAAATAGATACATTCTATCCATGTCAAATTTCAGTGCATACAGATACTGTTTGAAGAAATTTCAACGTTGGCCCCATTCACATGAGGTCATTGATGCTGGTGTCTAGTCCTAGTACAATTTTTGTTCCTTGTTCTATGTTCCTTGTCCCTCATTCCTCGTTCCTTGACCATGGTGCAGTCCCCAAGATCCATTATTTTTGTACAAAACATACTAATGGCATAAAATGTCCCACACAAAGACCAAATTAATATCCGCTACATAAGTCTTTTGTCTTTTTTCAAGGACTACGTAACAAATCTCAATTCTAGGAAGATTCAAATAGGACCTAAGAACCTTAAGTTCTTTCCTTAACCATGGGTGACATAACACTATGATTCAATAGTCAAACTATTACATTTCATTTTCAGGCATCATGTGTACTGAGGGCTTGAGACACCACAAAGGAAACGATATACAAAGAATATTTGTCGTATGAACAAGATATGGTACTATCCATTTTGAGGTTTGGAATATATATTTTTCTTATAGAATACACTACATTGCACCATAATATAATCCCTACAATCCTTGCAAACCATCTAACACCATTCAAATTAGACACAATATTCTTGCGACGAATTAGCTATACTTATATCGACGAACTTTTTTCGTCGATAGTATAGCAAATTCGTCGCAAGATTATTTACATTCGTCTCTCTTGCAACAATATCAAATGATGCTTGGATTCATTTCATATTTGGTTTATAAACTTGAAATTAAAATTTGATACTTTGCAAGCTAGCTGGACCTTGAGTTAAATACAAATATGAAATTTGGAATCATTAACATATCTACTAGAGCATACAAAAAAAAGGGTTTATGCTTTACATGATGATATAATGATGGAAGAAAGAGTGTGTGTGAGTGAAATTTGAGTCTAGAAACCCTCCCATATCATTAAGGCATGCAAATAGTCTATCCATGTCAAATTTCAATGCATACAGATACAGTTTGAAAAAATTTCAACCTTGGCCCCATTCACATGTCACTGTTACCCGCCTCTAGTATTTGTATGGGGTTGATTAAACAATCAACGAAAAAGAGGTATTTTTCATCACAAATTTTACACATATAAATTGCATATACATTAATGTAGAACTTGAAAGAAAAATGAAGAAATACTGACAAAAACTTAAAACTTGCGTCAACCAAAATGTGTACTTTGAAAGAAAATTAGGGTTTATGCTTTACATGATGAATTGATGATGGAAGAAAGTGGGTGTGTCGGTAAAATTTGACACCAGAAACCCTCCCATATTGTTAATTCATGGGAATACTCTATCCATGTCAAATTTCAGTGCATACATAAACTGGTTGAAAAAAGTTCAACGTTGGCCCCATTCACATGAGGTCATTGTTGCCAGAGTCTAGTCCTGGTACAATTTTTGCTTCTTGTTCCTTGTTCTGTGTTCCTCGTTCCTCGTTAATTGTTCCTTGTTCCTTGTTCCCTGTTACTCGTTCCTTGACCATGGTGTAGTCCCCAAGATCCATTAATTTTTTACAAAAAATACTAATGCATAAAATGTCCCACACAAAGACCAAATTAATATGTGCTACATAAGTCTTTTGTCTTTTTTCAAGGACTATATAATGAATCTCAATTCTAAGAAGATTCAAATAGGATCTAAGAACACTAAGTTATTTCCTTAACCATGGGTGACATAACACTATCATTCAATAGTCAAATTGTTACATTTCATTCTCAAGAATCATGTGTACTGAGGACTTGAGCCACCACAAAGGAAACATACAAATAATATTTGTCTTATGAACAAGATATGGTACTATCCATTTTGAGGTTTGGCATAGAGATTGTTCTTATAGAATGCACTACATTGCACCATAATATAATCCCTACACTCCTTGCAAACCATGTAACACCATTCAAATTAGACACAATATTATTGCGATGAATTAGCTATACTTATATCGATGAACATTTTTCGTCGATAGTATTGCAAATTTGTCGCAAGATTATTTACGTTTGTCTCTCTTGCGACGATATCAAATGATGCTTGGATTCATTTCATATTTTCTTTATCAAATTGAAATTAGAATTTGATACTTTGTAGGCTAGTTGGACCTTGAGTCAAATACAAATATGAAATTTGGAATCATTAACATATCTACTAGAACATATGAAAAATAAGGTTTATGGTTTACATGATGATATGATGATGGAAGAAAGAGTGTGTGTGAGTGAAATTTGAGTCCATAAACCCGCCCATATTGTTAAGGCATGCAAATATTTTTTCCATATCAAATTTCAATGCATATAGATACAGTTTGTAAACATTTCAACGTTGGCCCCATTCACATGTCATTGTTTCCCGCCTCTAGTATTTTTATGGTGTTGATTAAAAAATCAACTAAAAAGAGGGATATTTCATCACAAATATGAAACAGATACATTTTATATACATTAATGTATAACCTTGAATAAAAATGAAGAAAGACTGATGAAAACTTAAAACTTGTGTCGACCAAAATGTGTACTTTGAAAGAAAATTAGGGTTTATGGTTTACATGATGAATTGATAATGGAAGAAAGTGTGTGTGTCAGTCAAGTTTGAGTCCAAAAACCCTCCCATATCGCTAAGGTATGTGAATATTCTATCCATGTAAAATTTCAGTGCATACAGAAACTGTTTGAAAAATTTTCAACATTGGCCCCATTCACATGATGTCACTATTGCCAGTGTCTAGTCCTCGTACAATTTTCATTCCTTGTTCCTTGTTTTGTGTTCCTCGTTCCTCATTCCTTATTCCTTGTTACTCGTTCCTTTACCATGGTGTAGTCCCCAAGATCCATTATTTTTGTACAAAACATATTAATGGCATAAAATGTCCCACACCAAGACCAAATTAATATCCAATACATAAGTCTTTTGTATTTTTTCAAGGACTATGTAACAAATCTAAATTCTAAGAAGATTCAAATAGGACCTAAGAACCTTAAGTTATTTCCTTAACCATGGGTGACATAACACTATCATTCAATAGTCAAATTGTTACATTTCATTGTCAGGTATCAAGTGTACTGAGGGCTTGAGAAACCACAAAGGAAACAATATACAAAGAATATTTGTCTTATGAACAAGATATGGTACTATCCATTTTGAGGTTTGGCATAGATATTTTTCTTATAGAATACACTAAATTGAACCATAATATAAGCCCTACACTCCATGATAACCATGTAAAACCATTCAAATTAGACACAATATTCTTGCCACGAATTAGCTATACTTATATCGACGAACTTTTTTCGTCGATAGTATAGCAAATTCGTCTCAAGATTATTTACATTTGTCTCTCTTGTGATGATGTCAAATGATGCTTGGATTCATTTCATATTTGGTTTATCAACTTGAAATTTAAATTTGATACTTTGCAAGCTATCTAGACCTTGAGTCAAATACAAATATGAAATTTGAAATCATTAACATATCTACTAGAACATATGAAAAATAGGGTTTATGGTTTACCAGATGATATGATGATGGAAGAAAGAGTGTGTGTGAGTGAAATTTGAGTCCAGAAACCCTCCCATATCGTTAAGGCATGTGATTAGTCTATCCATGTCAAATTTCAATACATACAGATACAGTTTGAAAAAATTGTTGATTAAGGTTGGTTGTCATTGATGTCAACCCTTGAAGAAATCCTCGCAGCACAAAGGTTTGGGTAATGGAACCAATATTGTTTGATTAAAAGATGACTCATTATTGTCTAGTCATAGTTGATAAGAATTAAATTTGGATGAACTCCAAAGTGGTCCCCTTATGGTGAAATCCCTCATGGGGAGACGCTTTGCAGAGTAAGAGAACCCATGATTAATTATGGAATAATGAGATGAAGGACAGTGAATTTTTCAGGTAAACCATTCTATATGGATAGTTCTTATCGTTCCATTTCTGTTGGTATGTGGAACGTAACATAACTCCTCACAGTTAGAGAGTTATGGCCATGAGATGTTGGAGACCCCAGGTTTGGGTAATGGACCAAAGTTTGTTTGATGGGTAACGGTATGAGTTATGATATATTTTCATATAATAATATTCTATATGGATATTACATGTCATTCCATTTCTGGTGGTATGTGTAGCATCACATAACTCCTCACGGTTTGAGAGTTATGGCCTTACGAAGTTGGAGGACCCTCATATGTCATCTAGAAGCCCCAAAAGGTCAAAGTAGTCAAAGTGGTTAAGAGATTTTTAAAGGTTAAATAATAAAGTGAAGTTATGAGTGTATTATAATTCAAATTGAATACAAAATAAATTATTTCAATAATAATTTTAATGGAAAAATTAGAAGTGGGTTAACCCTAAAATAAGGAAAGTCGGCCAAGTGACCTAGAAGATGTTTTTAAGGAAGCTACTTGGAGAGTATAAATAAGAGGCAAGGATCTCACATTTAACACAAACTTGAGAATATTGAATATATATATGTGTCTAAGGTAACCAAGGATATCTAAACCTGAATTCTGAGTGAAGGTGAAGAAAAGAAGGCCGAAATGCAAGGAAGGATAAATTCTTTTGATGGTGCTTTCTAAGGTATGTTTTTTTCAGGTCATCTCACCATTTTCACCATAAGCTATAATGATTTTGACATTGAAATTGATATTCCATTGAGGAAACATATCCAAGTATCTTTGGTGAAAAATTCATCTTGTGGGTCGTTGTATTTTTGGAGTTACACACCGTGGAAACTAGGGTTTGTGGCTTGTCCTGAAACTAGTCAAAAAAAGGTGTTTCAGGTAAAAATGCCATAACTTCTTCATAACAGATCCAAATTCAGTGAAAACAAATGTGTTGGTTAGATTACATTATTTAGTATTTTTTGTAATAGTTTCATATCGATTCAACAAATATTTTGTGCAGGGAATTCTCTACAAGGTCGCTCTCTAGAATAAGCCAGAATTCAACAAGGTATGCCATTTTTGCTATAACTCCTTTTCTGAGATGTTCCAAGTAGTGAAACTTGGAGGAATTGCATAAAACACATTGAAGAACATTTTGTATCAGTTTTAGATATTTATATATTATAGGTTCAAAGTTATTATTACTTCAAGTTAGGGTTGTTGACTAATCCAAAACTAGGCATGTGAGACTAAAGAAAAGTTTGATGAAAATGCTAGTCTCTTGTTGTTAAAGTTAAGGAAGGTTTGTAGGAATGTGATCATA
>ML779067.1:784633-828374 GCA_009831015.1 Picea engelmannii | reverse complement strand
TTAGGGTTGTTGACTAATCCAAAACTAGGCATGTGAGACTAAAGAAAAGTTTGATGAAAATGCTAGTCTCTTGTTGTTAAAGTTAAGGAAGGTTTGTAGGAATGTGATCATATACACCAGGTCTATTACAAAGCTACAAATAAGATTTGGATGATGAAATGGATGAGGGCTTTTGGTTGAGATACATGTTGAGTACATGGTTGAGACAAGTAGTTGATGAGTTGGCACATACATGAGGTGTATAGTTGATGATGTTGGTACATATTGATGAGTAGTTGGCACATGATTGGTACATACTTGATACATGGTTGGATGCACTTGTTTATGGTATAGGTTATTTGGTACAGGTTGGTGCATGGTTGATGCATTTGTTTATGGTACAAGTTGATTAGAGGTTGTTTGGTACAGGTTGGTGCATGGTTGATACAGTTGTTTATGGTACAGGTTTATTACAGGTTGAGGTATAGGTTGATCCATGGTTCAAATTTATTGGTACAGGTTTATAGTAGTATATGTCATGGTTACAAGTTGATAGTAGTTCCATCATTCTACTTCTACTTCATGGTGGTAGGATGGGGCAAGGACAGGTGGTTGTAGCCACCTTCCAGTTGTAGTCGGAGAACATACGGGGTTGTAGCCTCCTTCTAGTTGTAGCCAGAGAATTGGGCATTTGGAGCTTCCCTCAGGTTGTAGCCTGAGAAACTAGGGGGTTGGAGCCACCTTCCAGTTGCAGCTGGAAAATAAAGGAAGTTGGTGCTTCCAATGAATGTAATTCTTCAAGACATATAAGAGAAAACATTCTGTGGTTTTCTCCTGATTTGGGTTTTCACATAAAACACTGGTGTTCTCTGTATGTGTATGATTGTTCATTTGTTCATTGCTTATTTACTCTAGAGTTATTGGATGATAATGCTACATTGTGATGCAGGAGCATCTCAAGCGATCCAGCGCGAAGATAAAAGACAGTTGGAAAAGCGCCTAGCGAAAATTTTGAAAATGTCTTGAAACATTAATGAAGTCATCAAGTGGAGGCACACTTGTAAAATGTAAATGGACCTTGAGCGATCCACTCTCATCCTTAGTAGGTAGAAGGAATTTATGATAGTTAATGCAAGTAGATAGAATTTAATGCATAGACTAGACAGTTTAGAATGAAAGAGGGAAACAAGATATAGACACCCTCATTGTGTATTGTAACATAGAAGAAGAAGAATGAGATTATGTGAATTGAGAGCATAGAGCATAGAAGAGAATAAGCAAAGAGTTGTGTAGAAGAATTCCATGTATAGAAGTTCTGGATTAATACAAGAAGGCTTTGATTCAGACTCATGGTGTTCAAATATTCTCTGTGTATACATTTTTGAATGTTATGCTCATGAATGCTTCACTCTTTCTGTCATGCAATTTCTTTTATGATGTGTATAAATGATTTCTTGTTAAATGTCTGAAATCAGAGAGAGAGAGAGAGAGAGAGAGAGAGAGAGAGAGAGAGAGAGAGAGAAATGAGTTTCAATTGTTTCTCTATCTGAGCAAGAGTTCCTGCAAGGAGTGCAATTGAATTGTCCGCAAGGAGTGCGTTGACAAAGGGTTCGGAGGTTTGTCTTTGAAAGCTTAGACAACATAGCTTTTGTTCTCATTCCCTCAAAAGTGCAGCTAGGCATAGGAACCATGCAAGGAGTGTGAAGTCCAAGTAAAGTCTCAGAGTTGCGAACCTGAGAAATTATTGAAGGGCTACTTCTGCAAGGAGTGCACAGTCGTCGAAGGATTTAAATTCCTTGGAGTAATTAAGAATTTGCTGCAAGGAGTGCGTGTAGGCGTCTTCTTCAAGACTCAGAGTTGGAGAAATCTCAGAAGGGATAGAGTCTCCACAGTTGTCAAAGGAAGCACAGGAAGTTTGTGCATTAGAACAGTGAGAAGGCATTGCAAGTTTGTGTCGCAGGCAGTTGAGTACCGTGGGAAAACCACTTGGTAAAAAGTTGCAGAAGTCCTTGTGAAGGAAGGAGACATATGGTCAGAATTCTCTATGGAGATTTCATGAAGTCTCGTGAGCCATTAGATCTCACGGATGAGCAGGGGAGTTACGGTAAGTGCTTCCGAGGGGTTCAAGATGAGGAGAAGTAGAGCCGTAGATTCAAGCCAATAGGGGCCATTGGGTTTACCCGAGGATTTTGATTTTGGGGTTTCGTGAATTGAAGTCCCAAAATATTTACCTCGGGACTCATGAAATCAAGAAGTGCGAAGTCCCGAAGGGCCGAAAGGATCGTGTGGGCCATAGAAATCGGCAGGGTAGACAGGTGGCGCACTACCGACAAGGGAGTCAATTCCGTTAACCATTTCGGGGCTTCATGGGGTGAAGTCCCAAAATCTTTGCATCAGGTTTCGTGAAATCACAAAGTCCGAAGTTTCGACAAAATGAAGGGCTATTGAAAATTCAACCTTGCAAGCGCATCGGAGTTTCGGTAATTCAGGTTTTGGGAATCAAGGGGATGAGTTGCTTGACATCACAACTCCCAAAATCGCGATAAGGAAAAAAGGCGATATAGAGAGAGAAAAGGCCAAGCGACATAACTTTAGGTTTTCAGAGTCTGAGAGACAAGACGCTTGACCACAGGATTCACAGAATCGTGAAGTCCGATCTCCCAAAGAACGAAGGGAGATTGCTCGAGGTTTTGTTGTGGGTGCATATTTCCCGAAAGGGAAATAGGAGAGCCATTGTTGAGGGCTCTTCGGGCCAGAGTAAGAGGAAAGATCCTATGTGCGTGGACTTTTGACCTGTGGTTTGGGAGGGCAGACGTGCATCATTTTGGTATCAGAGTGCAGAAAGGTTTCTTTGCTTTCTTTAGTAGGGAAAAGGAGAATTCACCATGCCGCCAAGGAGAAGGGATATGCAAACACCCTATCCGCCAGAGGAGAGGGAATTACCGAGAAGCAGGGGTAGGCAGATGCCTGATCCATCCATGGAGAGAGAGATGCGTGACCTACATGCTAGACTTGAAGACATGGAGACAGCACATAGGCGCACAGTCGGTGCTGGGGATATTAGTGATTCTGAAAGTGACAATGAGGTTGGACATGAAGAAGAAGAAGTTGCAGCCGAAGATGCAACAAACAAATGCTTGATTAGGGCTATTTCAAGAATGGGTTTAAGAGCAAAAAATGGACATTCCAGTTTATGAGGGAAACTTGGATGAAGAGGAGTTTCTAGACTAGATTAGAGCTATGGACACATATTTTGACAATGAAGATGTCGAAGAGGACAAGAAGGTCAAACATGTTGTCACAAGATTAAAGGGACATGCAACATTGTGGTGGGATGAGCTACAAGCTGATAGATGCTACAAAGGCAAGCAAAAAATCAAAAGATGGGACAGGATGATCGCGAAGATGAAGGCGAAATTCATCCCTAGAGATTACTATATTACTCTATTACGAAGAATGAAAAACCTGAGACAGAAGCTGATGTCAGTGAAAGAATACACTGAAGAATTCTACAGGCTGAACATCAGGGCAGGTCATCGGGAGAGCGATGATGAAAAAGTTTCCAGGTACATGAATGGTCTGAGAAACGACATTCAGGATGAGATGAGCATGATAACCATCCGAACGGTGGAATATGCTTATCAAATGGCTCTAAAGGAGGAAGATAAGCTGAGACGAAAGTAGGGTCAAAGAGGCCAAGGCAAAAGTCAGCCCAAAGGAAAATCAGTTCCCCAGGATAAAAATCAGAAACCCAAGGAGGACTGGAAGAAACCTCAGACTCGAATTGAGAGAGGTGGAAGCTCACAGTGAGGGAAATATGCTGAATAGAGAGGGAAACATACTGAACAAAGAGGAGATTATGTTGATAATAATATTTTTCCTCGTACCAGAGGTAAAGGAAAAGGAAGAGGTGGAGTAATAACATGCTTCACGTGCGAAAAGACTGGACATAAGTCTTATGAGTGTCCAGATAAAAATAAAGAAGAGGTGAGACTCACATCGCCGAAGCACAGAGGCGAAGTATTGAGGTAGAAGATGTTGAAGGCGGAAGATGGTTGATGATGTGAAAGGTTCTTTTGACGCCAGAGAAAGAGGTGGAGAGTTCAGTCCAAAGAAATAGAATTTTTCGGACTGCTTGCAAAACTAAGGACAGGGTATGCAAGGTCATTGTGGACAGTGGTAGCATGGATAATCTTGTTTCAACAGAGATGGTAGAGAAGCTAGAGCTGGAGACGATTGATCATCCAAGCCCATACAAAGTTTCGTGGCTACAAAAAGGACATCAGGTAACTGTCACTAAATAGTGTATAGTTGAATTTAAGATAGGAGGATATAATGATAAGATACTTTGTGATGTCATTCCCATGGATGTTTGTCATCTATTGCTGGGTAGACTGTGGCAATATGACAGAAATGTGATTCATGATGGGAGAATGAACACATACACCCTAGAGAAGAATGGGAGGACTCACATGTTGCTTCCAATCAAGGATAAGGAGGTGAAAGATGAAGTAAGCAACACTGTACTTCTCATGAGTGGGAAGGAACTTCTTACAGAGGTCAAGAAGAAGGAGGAACCGCAATTCATTATGGTCAAGAAACCGAAGATTGTTTTGACTAGCACAAGAGTGGATGATTTACCAAAAGAGGTTCAGGAACTACTGGAAGAGCTCACTGACATAGTAGTGGATGAACTACCTCATTCGTTGCCACCGATCAGAAGTGTGAGTCATCACATTGATCTCATACTTGGGGCTAGTTTTCCAAACAAAGCCATGTACAGATTGACGCCGCAGGAGAATGAAGAGGTCAAAATACAAGTCCAGGATTTGTTGGAAAAAGGTTTGGTCAGGGAAAGCTTGAGTCCATGTGTTGTTCCAACAGTACTTAGTCCGAAGGAAGATGGAGGCTGGAGGATGTGTACTGACTCAAGGGAAATTAACAAAGTAACCATCAGGTATAGATTTATGTTGCCAAGGATGGATGATTTGATGGATTGCTTGAGTGGAGCAAAGTATTTTTTGAAGATTGATTTGAAAAGTGGTTATCATCAAATCCGCATGAGAGAAGGTGATGAATGGAAGACAACATTCAAAACCAATGAAGGGTTGTATGAATTGCTTGTTATGCCATTTGTCTTAACAAACCTGCCGAGTACTTTCATGAGGTTGATGAACGAATTCCTAAGGGAGTTCATCAGAAAATTTGTTATTGTATATCTGGATGACATACTGATTTTCAGTAAAATAGTGGCAGAGCATTTGAAATATTTGGCTACAGTGATGCAGAGGTTACAGCAGGAGAATTTGTTGATAAACATGAAGAAGTCCTCATTCATGAAGATAGATCTCATTTATTTGGGTTTTGTTATTTCTGCAGATAAGTTGAGGATGGATCCAGATAAGGTGGAGGTAATCAAGAATTGGCCATCACCGAAGAATACCTTTGAGGTGAGAATTTTTCACGGATTGGCTAGTTTCTACCAAAAATTCATTAGAAATTTTAGTGGAATAAGTGCATCGATGATGGACACAGTGAAGAAGAGACACAAATCTTTTCACTGGACAGAAGAAGCTGAGAAAAGTTTTAATCTGTTGAAGAGGAAGATCACGGAACAACCAATTCTGGTGTTGCTTGATTTCTAGAAGACATTTCAAGTGAAATGTGATGCAAGTGGATTTGCAATAGGGGAAGTCTTGAATCAAGATGAGGCCGATAGCATACTTCAGTGAGAAGCTGAATGAAGCCAAAGTCAAATACTCCACGTATGACAAGGAGTTTTATGCTAACATTCAGGCATTGAAGAAATGGAGACATTACTTAATTCCTAAAGAGTTTGTCTTATACAGTGACAATCATGCACTGCAATTTGTGACTCAACAAGAGAAGTTGAATCAAAGACATGTAAAATGGGTTGAATATATGAAAATTTTCACTTTTGTGATTAAACATATTTCTGGTACTGCTAACAAAGTTGCAGATGCTTTGAGCAAGAAATTTTTGCTATTGCAGCAGTTCAAAGTCAAAACATTGGGTTTTGATGATCTCAGGGACATGTACAAAGATGACCCAAATTTCAAAGGGGTGTACGAAGCAACTAAGAATCCAATTCTCAGAGATAGAAGCCAATGGGTAGAATACATGATCCAAGAAGGATTATTGTTTAAAGGTAATCATCTTTGTATTCCAAAATGCTCCATGAGGGAGAATTTGCTGAAGGAGAAACATAGTGGAGGATTGGACGGGAATTTTGGTCATGACAAGATGTTTGCAAGGTTGAATGAGTCATATTTTTGGCCAGGAATGTGAGAAGACATCAAAATATTCGTGAAAAGATGTAGAATTTGCCAGCATTCAAAAGGAAAGAGGCAGAATGCAGGGTTTTATCAACCATTTCCCATACCTGAGAGGTCGTGGGATGCAGTCAGCATGGATTTCATATTGGGGTTGTTGAGAATGCAAAGAGGGTTCCACTCAATATTTGTGGTGGTGGATAGATTTTCTAATATGGCACACTTCATTCCATGTCAGAAAACTAGTGAAGCAACTCACATTGCGAATCTGTTTTTCAAAGAAGTCATTCGACTTCATGGCTTGCCAAGAAGCATAGTTTCGAATCGAGACACTAAGTTCGTAGGACACTTTTGGAGGACCTTATGGAAGAATCTAGGGAATAACTTGTCATTTAGTTTGGCTTATCATCCTCAGACGGATGGACAGACAGAAGTGGTGAGCATAAGTCTGGGAGACTTGCTGAGAAGCTTGGTGACAGAACACCACAACCAGTGAGACAACATATTACCACAGACATAATTTACTTATAAAGACTCAGTTAACAAAAGTACGAGGAAAAGTACGTTTCAAATTGTCTATGGCATGCAGTCGAGAGGAATTTCGGAGCTGATAGATTCAGAACAGACTATGACTAGGAGCACTTGTGCAGAAGATTTCGCAGAGGCAATGAAGGAACTTCATAGCCAGGTGAAGGAGAGATTGCAGAGTTTGAGCCAAGAATATAAGTGCAGAGCAGATCAACACAGGAGACAAATTCAATTTGAGGTTGATGATTTGATTCTGGCACATTTGAGAAAGGAAAGGTTCCTGAGAGGAACATATAATAAACTGAAGATGAAGAAAATCGGACCATGTAAGGTCTTGAAGAAATTTGGGGCGAATGCTTACGAGATTGAATTACCCGATGGGATCGGAATTTCTTCGATATTCAATATCTCAGATTTGTACCCATATAAAGTTGAGGAATAAAGGACAGAAAATAAACAGCTAGAGGTCCAGTGGACAAAACAAATGCCAGTTGCAGAAAAGCCATAGATGGAGCACATACTGGACAAAAGGGTCGGCAAGAAGACTAGGTGAAAGAAATACTTTGAATATTTGGTCAAGTGGAAGGGCCATCCAATTGAATATTCCAGCTAGGAGAACGAAGAAGAGATCCAGAGGCATGGACACACCGTACGCGAGCTCATGGATAGGAGCCCATGAAAATTTTCAAGCAAGGGAGTATGATGCAAGAGAATCTCAAGCGAGCCAACGCGGGGATAAAAGACAGCTGGAAAAGAACCCAACACAAATTTTGAAAATGTCTTGAAACATTAATGAATTCATCAAGTGGAAGCACACTTGTAAAATGTAAACGGACCTTGAGCGATCCGCTCTCGTCCTTAGTAGGTAGACGACATTTATGATAGTTAATGCAAGTAGATAGAATTTAATGTGTAGACTAGACAATTTAGAATGAAAGAGGGAAACGAGATATAGATACCCTCATTGTGTATTGTAACATAGAAGAAGAAGAATGAGATTATGCGAATTGAGAGCATAGAGCATAGAAGAGAAGAAGCAAAGAGATGTGTAGAAGAATTCCATGTATAGAAGTTCTAGATTAATACAAGAAGGCTTTGATTCAGACTCATGGTGTTCAAATATTCTCTGTGTATTCATTTTTGAATGTTATGCTCATGAATGATTTACTCTTTCTTTCATGCAATTGCTTTTATGCTGTGTATGAATGATTTCTTGTTAAATGTTTGAAATCTAAGAGAGAGAGAGAGAGAGTAAGGGAAATGAGTTTCAATTGTCTCTATCCGAGCAAGAGTTCCTGCAAGGAGTGCAGTTGAATTGTCCGAAAGGAGTGCTTTGACAAAGGGATCAGAGGTTTGTCTCTGAAATCTCAGACAAGATATCTTTTGTTCTCATTCCCTCAGAAGTGCAGCTAGGCACAGGTTCCATGCAAGGAGTGCTCAGGCCGAGTAAAGTCTCATAATTGCGAACCTGAGAAATTGTTGAAGGGCTACTGCTGCAAGGAGTGCACATTCGTCAAAGGATTTAAATTCCTTGGAGTAATTAAGAATTTGCCTCAAGGAGTGCGTGAAAGCGTCTTCTTCAAGACTCAGAGTTGGAGAAAGATCAGAAGGGATAGAGTCTCCACAGTCGTCGAAGGAAGAACGAGAAGTTTGTGCATTAGAACAATGAGAAGGTGTTGCAAGTTTGTGTCACAGGTAGTTGAGTACCATGGGAAAACCACTTGGTAAAAAGTTGCAAAAGTCCTTGTGAAGGAAGGAGATGGATGGTCGGAATTCTTTGTGGAGAATTCGAGAAGTCCCGTGAGCCGTCAGATCTCATGGAGGAGTAGGAGAGTTACGGTGAGTGCTTCTGAGGGGTTCAAGCTAAGGAGAAGTAGAGCCATAGATTCAAGCCAATAGGGGCCATTGGGTTTACCCGAGGATTTCGATTTTGGGGTTTCGTGAATTGAAGTCCCAAAATCTTTTCCTCGAGACTCATGAAATCATGAAGTGCGAAGTCACGAAGGGCCGAAAGGATCGTGTGGGCCATAGGAATTGGCAGGGTAGATAGGTGGCACACTACCGACAATCGAGTCAATTCCATTGACCATTTCAAGGTTTTGTGGGGTGAAGTCTCGAAATATTTGCATTAGGATTCGTGAAATTGTGAAGTCCAAAGTCCTGACGGAATGAAGGGTTGTTGAAAAGTCAACCTTGCAAGTGCATCGGAGTTTCGGTAATTTAGGTTTCGAGAATTGAGGGGATGATTTGCTTGACATCACAACTCCCGAAATCGTGATAAGGAAAAAAGGCGACATAGAGAGAGAAAATGCCAAGCGACATAACTTCAGGTTTTCTAAGTCTGAGAGACAAGACGCTTAACCACAGGATTCATGGAATCATGAAGTCCAATCTCCCGAAGCACGAAGGAAGATTCCCCGAGGTTTTGTTGTGGGTGCAGATTTCTCGAAAGGGAAATATGAGAGCCATTGTTGAGGGCTCTTTGGGCCGGAGTAAGAGGAAACATCCTGTGTGCGTGGACTTCTGACCCGCGGGTTAGGAGGGGTCGTGTCACATTAATATAACACTTGGATTATATGGTTAAAAATGATTAAAATTATTTATTACTGGTTCACCCCGCCTCTCAGTAATCCAACAATTGGTATCAGAGCAAGGTTCCTTCAGGAAACAGTTTAACCACTGGAAGGAGATCATGGATTATTCTGAGAATGGAGTGCCAATGTTTAATGGTCAGAATGGTTTTAAATATGAGATGTGGAGCAGAAGGATGGAAGTATTTTTACATAAATAGGGACATTATATTTGGCTATTAGTTGTTACAGGATATGATAGTTCAAAAAGGGCAAAGACTGCAACCAAGAAGGAATTGAAGAAGAATAACAAAATAGCAACAGATTTCATCTGGGAAGGATTACCTAAACTGGTAAGAGAAAAGGTTGGTAAATGTTCATCAGCCAAATAAATTTGGGATAAGTTACATGACATATATTCTTCACCCATCGCAGATTCAAAAAATTCCAAAGAAGATGTAGATACAGAACAAGAAGAAAGATTCTCATCATGTCAGACAGATTCAAAAGAGGAAGAGTATGATGAAGCAGAAGTTGATTACAAAGAAAAATTGATCAATGCAATTAAATATATAAGGAAATAAAGAGAAGAAAACAAGTCATCCAAGAAAGAATTGGTGAAGGAGAAGCAAAGTGTTCAAGATTCCGAAAGGATCAGCAGGTCATCAAGAATTTAAGAGCTCAACTAGAAGAGGCCAGAAGAATTAAAGAAACTTCAGAATATCAAAATAAATGTTTAGAAGCCAACATAGAAACAAAAAAGGAAGATGTAAAAAAGAGAGAAAAGATATTGATGGATCATCTCAAGGAAAGAACCAATGACTTAAACCAACTTGTGGAAGAGTTTGGTCAAGAAGAGAGAAGACTGGAAGAAGAAATAATTGCATTGAAAATCCAACTTGAAGAAGAAAAGAGAACAAAAGAGGTCATGAAGTCTCAGATAATGAAGAAAGAAGAGGTTGAGAATCTTGAAGAAGAAGTTGTCACACTAAGATTCAAAATCGTCAAGCTCAACAAGAAAGTTGAAGAGACAAAAACATCCACATCAATTGTAGAGAATGAAGAGAAGCACTCTACATTGCTAGAAAAGAAGAATGAAGAAAATAGAAAAATTTATGCAGAAGTACTCAAAGGAAGGAATCATGGTCAACCAGAATCTAAGAAAACTATTAGAGATACATCTTCAAGAATATCATCCATGTTCAAGACACAAAGAAGCTTCAATCATGATCATGATCAGTCAAAGAAAAAATTCAGAAGGACTACACCACAAAGAAGATCATTCACTCCCAGGTATGAAAAATTATTTTATGGTCATTGTTTTTACTGTACTAACTTTGGACATAAGGTTGCATATTGCAGGGATTATAAAAGAAATGTTCAAGAATACTATGCCTATGTGGTCGCACATAACATTGAGTGTTACAAATATCATAACTATGGACACATGGCCAGTGATTGTAGAAGCATGATCGATACTTCCATGAAAGAGAATGTTGATATCAGATATAAGAAAGTATGGATAAGAAAATAGGAAGAACAGGTGAACAAAGACTAGGTACCAGAGATCGCAAGATTGACAATAAAACTAGATGAAGAAAATTTTACAGAGAAAAGGAAAGATGTCAGATACAGAAAGGTTTGGAAAATAACTGAAAGAAAGGAAGGACAGGTAAATAAGGAACAGGTTCAAGAGATTGTACTTTTAGACATTGTAGTGAAAGATGAATCCACAGATAGAAAGAAAGAAGTCAGATATGAGAGATAATGAATCTACCAATGAAGATGATGATGAATCTACCAATGAAGATGATGATTAATACAGATCAGAGCAGGAATTGTTCTGAGCCATCCGGCTTAGATACTCCCAAGTAATATGAATATTAGACAGGGGAAGTCTATGCAATAGATGTGACAGGCCAAAGAACCATCCTTCGAGCAGCTTGTAGAGTTTGAAAAGACATATTCAAAGCAATCAGTTAGTAGAAGTACAATTTGATAGTATAATGATAAATGGGTTAGCATTATCGACAGTTGCACAAGTAGAGTATTGGACAGTATGGACAGAGATGGAATTGTAGGAACACATAGTAGGTTTGGATAGATATATGATAATGGCCGAGAGAATGGATTCATAGATTGGTTCAAAGAGTGGTTCAAAGGCAAAGGAACATTATTGTAATGGATGATAATTACACAGGAAATGGCTCAAACAATGCTAATGGATTACAAATTGACAGATATATTTTGGACATAGGAAGTGCATACAACAGTTCACATTCAAAACAAAGTAATGCTCAGAAACAACACTGATAAAACTCCATATGAGCTATGGAAAGGAAGACCAACAAATGTGAAGCACTTCAGAGTTTTTGGAAGCACATGCTACACCAAAAGAGAAGATGGAAAAATGGGAAAGTTTGACTCTCGTATGGACAAAGGAATACTTTTTGTTTACTCAAGTACAAGGAAAGCATACACATGTTACAATCTAAGATTAAACAAAGTTATAGAAAGCATCAACGTAACAATTGATGAAACAGGCAGACCGAAATCAAAGGAAGAAGAAAACAAATCAATGGAACAACTTTTCGAAGAAGAAGCAGAAGATGAAGTAGAAAAGGAAGATGAAGAGAATCCGACAGAAACAAAAGAGCAAGTTCAACAAGTATCTCCAAAGACACCTAGAAAATGAGTACAGAAGAATCATCCTTCATATCAGATTATTAGAAACAAAGATGTAGGAGTTGAGACTAGAAGAAAAATCCATTCACCAGAACAAACACACCTAGCACTCTTATCTACAATTGAACCAAACCGTTTTGAAGAAGCCAGCAAGGATGAATTTTGGAATAAGGCCATGAATGAAGAATTGGATCAAATAGAGAAAAATGAAACTTAGGAATTGGTTCCAAGACCAAAGAATAAGAATGTGATTGACACAAAGTGGGTCTTCAAGAATAAATTGAATGAAGATGGACAAGTTACAAGGAACAAAGCTAGATTGGTATGTAAAGGATATGCATAGATTGAAGGAATCGACTTCGAAGAGACATTTTCCCCAGTTTCCATATTGGAAGCAATCTGTTTTCTTTTAGCTTATGCATCCTCAAAAAAGATTAAAGTGTACTATATGGACGTAAAATCATCTTTTCTGAATGGGGAACTTGAAGAAGAAGTCTACATTGAACAACCAGAAGGATTTCAACTGTCAGAGAACATAGATAATGTGTGTAAATTAAAGAAGGGCTTGTATGGTCTAAAACAAGTTCCTAGAGCATGGTACTCTAGACTGGATAAGTATCTACAATAGGCAGGGTTCAGAAAAGGAAGTGCAGACAACAACCTCTACATCAAGGTAAGACAAGGTAATATTTTATTAATTGAAGTTTATGTTGATGATATTATTTTTGGTAGTGATGATGACAGGTTAAGCCAGAAATTTGCAAAAGACATGCAGAATGAATTTGAAATGTCATTACTTGGAGAACTATACTTCTTTTTGGGACTTCAGATACATCAAAGAAACCAAGGATTTTTTATTTCTCAAACCAAGTATATCAGAGAAATGCTAAAGAGGTTCGGAATGGAAGATTGCAAACCAGTTATCACTCCCATGCAAACCAGTTATCACTCCCATGAAAACCAGTTATAAGTTGAGCAAAGATGATGATTTGAAGTCTACAGATCAGAGGAAATACAGGTCAATGATTGGTAGCCTACTATATGTGACAACATCTAGACCAGATGTAATGCAAGCAATTGGACATGTGTCACGATTTCAAGCAACACCAAAGGAATCACATGTATTAGCAGTAAAGAGGATTTTCAGATATCTCAAAGGAACATAAGATTTTGGATTATGGTATCCAAAAGGAAAAGATATATCACTTATTTCCTACACAGATTCAGATTGGGCAGGTTGTATTGATGACCGACGAAGCACCAATGGAGTAGTGTTCTACTTAGGCGAGTGTTTGATATCATAGCTAAGCAAGAAATAATCATCAGTATCTCTATCTACAATCGAGACCGAGTATATTGCAGAAACAACATGTTGTACACAGATTCTTTGGATGAAACAAACTTTGATAGATAAACAAGTTGAGTATGATGAGCCCATTCCAATATATTGTGATAATACAAGTGCCATCAGTATCTCAAAAAACTCAATGATGCACTCTAATACGAAGCACATTCCAATCAAGTATAACTTTCTACGGGAATAGGTTGCATAAAAGAACATCAGAGTTGAGTATGTGGGCACAAAAGAACAAGTGGAAAACATCTTTACAAAACCACTTCCATGGGAAGCCTTTGAATATCTTCACCAAAGACTTGGAGTTATTTCTACTCCAAAATGAATTCTTTTTTAATGTTTTTTTAATACTTATCTTATATGTATTAGATGTACATGAGGAAGCACCATAAGAGGACAGTTCAGTCAGGGGGAGCAACCCCATATGAAAAGATACCTTTTCCATTGATGACAAAGGGGGGGAGATTTATCATATGTAGAGGACAGAGGCATGGTTCCAGCGGGAGAAGATTTATTAGATGTAAAGGAAAAAGGAAAATTTATCAGATACAGAGGACAGAGGCATGGTTCCAGGGGGAGCATGAGTGATATGATTTCAGTATTGCATCAGAGTGTTTCCATCAATGCCAAATGGGGATATTGTTGATTAAGGTTGGTCGTCATTGATGTCAACCCTTGAAGAAATCCCCACAGCACAAAGGTTTGGGTAATGGACTCAAGATTGTTTGATGAAAAAATGACTCATTATTGTCTAGTCATAGTTGATAAAAAGTAAATATGGATGAACTGCAAAGTGGTTCCCTTATGGTGAAATCCCTCACGGGAAGATGCTTTGCGGAGTAAGAGAACCCATGATTAATTATGGAATAATGAGATGAAGGACAGTGAATTTGTCAAGTGAACTATACTAGATGGATAGTGTTTTTAATGCCATTTCTGGTGGTATGTGGAACATAACATAACTCCTCATGGTTAGAGAGTTATGGCCATGAGAAGTTGGAGACCCCAGGTTTGGGTAATGGACCCAAGTTTGTTTGATGGGTAATAGCATGAGTTATGATATATTTTCAGATAATAATATTCTATATGGATAGTACATGTCATGTCATTTCTGGTGGTATGTGGAATGTCACATAACTCCTCACGGTTTGAGAGTTATGGCCTTACGAAGTTGGAGGACCCTCATATATCATCTAGAAGCCCCAAAAGGTCAAAGTAGTCAAAGTGGTTTATGAGATTTTTAAAGGATAAATAATAAAGTGAAGTGATGAGTGTATTAACATTCAAATTGAATACAAAAAAAAATATTTCAATAATAATTTTAATGGAGAAATTAGAAGTGGGTTAACCCTAAAATAAGGAAAGTCGGCCAAGTGACCTAGAAGATGTTTTTAAGGAAGCTACTTGGAGAGTATAAATAAGAGGAAAGGCTCTCCCATTTAACACACACTTGAGCATATTGAATATCTATAGGTTTCTGAGGTAACCAAGGATATCTAAACCGTAATTCTGAGTGAAGGTGAAGAAAAGAAGGTTGAAATGCAAGGAAGGATAAATTCTTTTGATGGTGCTTTCTAAGGTATGTTTTTTTCAGGTCATCTCACCATTTTCGCCATAACTTGTTTTCTATAATGATTCATACCTTTAAATTTGTATTACATTGAGGAAACATATCCAAGTATCTGTGGTAAAAAAATCAGCTTGTGGGTCATTGTATTTTTGGAGTTACACTCCGTGGAAACTAGGGTTTGTGGCTAGTCCCGAAACTAGTCAAAAACAAGTGTTTCGGGTAAAAACGTCATAACTTCTTCATAACAGATCCAAATTCAGTGAAAACAAATGTGTTGGTTATATTACAGTCTATATTATTATTTTAATAGGTTTAGATTGATTCAACAAATATTTTGTGTGGGGCATGCTCTACAAGGTCTCTCTCTAGAATAAGCCAGAATTCAGTAAGGTATGTCATTTTTGCTATAACTCCTTTTCTGAGAGGTTCCAAGTAGGGAAACTTGGAGGAATTGCATTAAATACAGTGAAGAAAATTGTGTATTAGTTTCATATCTTTATACATTACAGGTTCAAAGTTATGATTACTTCAAGTTAGGGTTGTTGACTAATCCAAAACTAGGCATGTGAAACTAAAGAAAAGTTTGATGAAAATGCTAGTATCTTGTTGTTAAAGTTAAGGAAGGTTTGTAGGAATGTGATCATATACACCAGGTCTATTACAAAGCTACAAATAATATTTGTATGATGAAATGGATGAGGGATTTTGGTTGAGATACATGTTGAGTACATGGTTGAGACAAGTAGTTGATGAGTTGGCACATACATGAGGTGTATAGTTGATGATGTTGGTACATATTGATGAGTCATAGTTGATGAGTAGTTGACACATGATTGGTACATACTTGGTACATGGTTGGATACACTTGTTTATGGTACAGGTTGGTGCATGGTTGATGCACTTGTTTATGGTACAAGTTGATTACAGGTTGTTTGGTACAGGTTGGTGCATGATTGATGCACTTGTTTATGGTACAGGTTGATTACAAGTTGAGGTACAGGTTGATGCATGGTTCAGATTTATTGGTACAGGTTTACAATGGTATATCTCATAGTGAGAGGTTGACAGTAGTTCCATCATTCTACTTCTACTTCAAGGTGGCAGGATGGGGCAAGGACAGGTGGTTGTAGCCACCTTCTGGTTGTAGATGGAGAACATAGGGAGTTGTACCCTCCTTCTAGTTGTAGCTAGAGAATTGGGGAGTTGGAGCTTCCCTCAGGTTATATCCCGAGAAACTAGGGGGTTGGAGCCTCCTTCCAGTTGCAGCTGGAAAACAAAGGAAGTTGGT
The DNA here is from genome assembly GCA_009831015.1 of Picea engelmannii. Taxonomy (NCBI): domain Eukaryota; kingdom Viridiplantae; phylum Streptophyta; class Pinopsida; order Pinales; family Pinaceae; genus Picea; species Picea engelmannii. Next base: position 812,107 of record ML779067.1, on the reverse strand, counting down.
GCTTCCAATGAATGTAATTCTTCAATACATATAAGAAAAAACATTCCATGGTTTTCTCCCGATTTGGGTTTCCACGTAAAACACTGGTGTACTGTGTATGTGTATGATTGTTCATTTGTTCATTGCTTATTTACTCTGCAGTTATTGGATGATAATGATACATTGATATAACACTTGGATTATATGGTTAAAAATGATTAAAATTATTTATTACTGATTCACCCCCCCCTCTCAGTAATCCAACAAAAATTTCAACGTTGGCCCCATTCACATGTCACTGTTGCCCGCCTCTAGTATTTTTATGGTGTTGATTAAACAATCAATGAAAAAGAGGGATTTTTCATCACAAATATGAAACAGATACATTGTATATACATTAATATATAACCTAGAAGAAAAATGAAGAAATACTGACGAAAACTTAAAACTTGCATCAACCAAAATGTGTACTTTGAAAGACAATTAGGGTTTATGCTTTACATGATGAATTGATGATGGAATAAAGTGGGTGTGTCATTCAAATTCGAGTCCAGAAACCATCCCATATTGTTCAAGAATGCAAATAGTCTATCCATGTCAAATTCCATTGCATACAGAAACTGTTTGAAATAATTTCAACGTTGGCCCCATTCACATGAGGTCACTGTTGTCAGTGTCTAGTCCTGGTACAATTTCCGTTCCTTGTTCCTTGTTGTGTGTTCCTCCTTCGTCATTCCTCATTCTTTATTCCTTGTTAATCATTCCTTGACCATGGTGTAGTCCCCAAGATCCATTATTTTTGTACAAAACATACTAATGGCATAAAATGTACCACACAAAGACCAAATTAATATCTGCTACATAAGTCTTTTGTCTTTTTTCAAGGACTATGTAACGAATCTCAATTCTAAGAAGATTCAAATAGTACCTAAGAAACTTAAGTTCTTTACTTAACCATGGGTGACATAACACTATCATTCAATAGTCAAATTGTTACATTTCATTGTCAAGCATCATGCATACTGAGTGCTTGAGACACCACAAAGGAAACAATATACAAAGAATATTTGTCTTATGAGAAAAATATGGTACTATCCATTTTGGGGTTTGGCATAGAGATTTGTCTTATAGAATACACTACATTGCACCATAATATAAGCCCTACATTCCTTGCAAACCATGTAACACCATTCAAATTAGACACAATATTCTTGCGACGAATTAGCTATACTTATATCGACGAACTTTTTTCGTCGATAGTATAGCAAATTCGTCGCAAGATTATTTACATTCATATCTCTTGCGACGATATAAAATGATGCTTGGATTCATTTCATATTTGGTTTATCAACTTGAAATTCAAATTTGATACTTTTCAAGCTAGTTGGACCTTGATTCAAATGCAAGTATGAAATTTGGAATCATTAACTTATCTACTAGAACATATGAAAAATAGGGTTTATGGTTTACATGATGATATGATGATGGAAGAAAGAGTGTGTGTGAGTGAAATTTGAGTCCAAAAACCCTCCTATATCGTTAAGGCATACAAATAGTCTATCCATGTCAAATTTCAATGCATACAAATACAATTCGAAAAAATTTCAACGTTGGCCCCTTTCACATGTCACTGTTTCCGGCCTCTAGTATTTTTATGTTGTTGATTAAGCAATGAACAAAAAAGAGGGATTTTTCATCACAAATATGACACAGATAAATTGTATATACATTAATGTAGAACCTGGAAGAAAAATGAAGAAAGACTGATGACAACTTAAAACTTGCGTTAACCAAAATGTTTACTTTGAAAGAAAATTAGGGTTTATGGTTTACATCATGAATTGATGATGGAAGAAAGTGGGTGTGTCAGTCAAATTTGAGTCCCGAAACCCTCCCATATCGTTAATTCATTAGAATATTCTATCCATGTCAAATTTCAGTGCATACAGAAACTATTTGAAAAAATTTCAACGTTGGCCCCATTCGCATGAGGTCACTGTTGTCGGTGTTTAGTCCTGGTACAATTTCAATTCCTTGTTCCTTGATCTGTGTTCCTCGTTCCTCATTCCTCATTCCTTGTTCCTTGTTACTCGTTCCTTGACCATGGTGTAGTCCCCAAGATACATTAGTTTTGTACAAAACATACTGATGGCATAAAATGTCCTACACAAAGACCAAATTAATATCCGCTACATAAGTCTTTTGTCTTTTTTCAAGAACTATGAAACAAATCTCAATTCTAAGAAGATTCAGATAGGACCTAATAAACTTAAGTTATTTCTTTAACCATGGGTGACATAACACTATCATTCAATAGTCAAATTGTTACATTTCATTTTCAGGCATCATGTGTACTGGGGGCTTGAGCCATCACAAAGGAAACATACAAAGAATATTTGTCTTATGAACAAGATATGGTACTATCCATCTTGAGGTTTGGCATAGAGATTTTTATTATAGAATAAACTACATTTCACCATAATATAATCCCTACACTCCTTTAAAACCATGTAACACCATTCAAATTAGACACAATATTCTTGCAATGAATTAGCTATACTTATATCGACGAATTTGTTTCGTCGATAATATAGAAAATTTGTCGCAAGATCATTTACATTTGTCTCTCTTGTGACGATATAAAATGATGCTTGGATTGATTTCATATTTGGTTTATTAAATTCAAATTAAAATTTGATAGTTTGCAAGCTAGCTGGACCTTGAGTCAAATACAAATATGAAATTTGGAATCATTAACATTTCTATTAGAACATACGAAAAATAGGGTTTATGGTTTACATGATGATGGAAGAAAGAGTGTGTGTGAGTGAAATTTGAGTCCAAAAACCATTCCATATCGTTAAGTCATGCAAATAGTCTATCCATGTCAAATTTTAATGCACACAGATACAATATGAACACATTTCAACGTTGGCCCCATTCACATGTCACTATTTCCCGCCTCTAGTATTTTTATGGTGTTGATTAAACAATCAACGAAAAAGAGGGATTTTACATCACCACCATGAAATAGATACATTTTATATACATTAATGTAGAACCTAAAATAAAAATGAATAAAGAATGACGAAAACTTAAAACTTGCGTTAACCAAAATGTGTAATTTGAAATAAAATTAGGGTTTATGGTTTACATGATGAATTGATGATGGAAGAAAGTTGATGTGTTAGTCAAATTTGAGTCCAGAAACTCTCACGTATGATTAAGGCATATGAATATTCTATCCATGTCAAATTTCAGTCCATACAGAAACTGTTTGAAAAATTTTCAACGTTGGCCCCATTCACATGAAGTCATTGTTGTCGGTGTCTAGTCCTGGTACAATTTTTGTTCCTTATTCCTTGTTATGTGTTCCTTCTTCCTCATTCCTTGTTCCTTGTTCCTTGTTACTTATTCCATGACCATGTTGTAGTCCCCAAGATCCATTATATTTGTACAAAACATACTAATGGCATAAAATGTCCCACACAAAGACCAAACTAATATCTGCTACATAAGTCTTTTGTCTTTTTCAAGGATATGTAACGAATCTCAATTCTAAGAAGATTCAAATAAGACCTAAGAACCTTAAGTTCTTTCCTTAACCATGGGTGACATAACACTATCATTCAATAGTCAAATTGTTACATTTCATTGTCAGGCATCATTTGTACTGAGGGCTTGAGCCACCACAAAGGAAACAATATACAAAGAATATTTGTCTTATGAACAAGATATGGTACTATCCATTTTGAGGTTTGGAATAGAGATTGCTATTATAGACTACACTATATTGCACAATAATATAATCCCTACACTCCTTGCAAACCATGTAGCACCATTTAAATTAGACACAATATTCTTGCGATGAATTAGCTATACTTATATCGACGAGCTTTCTTCGTCAATAGTATAGCAAATTCGTTGCAAGATTATTTACATTCATCTCTCTTGCGAGGATATCAAATGATGCTTGGATTCATTTCATATTTGGTTTATAAACTTGAAATTAAAATTTGATACTTCGCAAGCTAGCTGGACCTTGAGTCAAATACAAATATGAAAATTGGAATCATTAACTTATCTACTAGAACATATGAAAAATAGGGTTTATGGTTTACATGATGATATGATGATGGAAGAAAGAGTGTGTGTGAGTGAAATTTGAGTCCAGAAACACTCCCATATCGTTAAGACATGTGAATAGTCTACCCATGTCAAATTTCAATGCATATAGATACAGTTTGAAAACATTTCAACGTTGGCCCCATTCACATGTCATTGTTGCCCGCCTTTAGTATTTTTATGGTGTTGATTAAAAAATTGAATAAAAAGAGGGATTTTTCATCACAACTATGACACAGATACATTGTATATACATTAATGTAGAACGTGGAAGAAAAATGAATAAATACCGACGAAAACTTAAAACTTGCGTCAACCAAAAATGTGTGCTTTGAAAGAAAATTAGGGTTTATGGTTTACATGATGAATTTATGATGGAATAAAGTGGTTGTGTCAGTCAAATTTGAGTCTCGAAACCCTTCCATATCGTTAAGGCATGTGAATAGTCTATCCATGTCAAATTTCAGTGCATACATAAAGTGTTTGAAAAAATTTCAACATTGACCCCATTCACATCAGGTCACTGTCGTCAGTGTCTAGTCTTGGTAAAATTTCCGTTCCTTGTTCCTTGTTTTGTGTTCCCCATTCCTCATTCCTCGTTCCTTGTTCCTTAATACTCATTCCTTGAGGATGGTGTAGTCCCCAAGATTCATTATTTTTGTACAAAACACACTAATGGCATAAAATGTCCCACACAAAGATCAAATTAATATCCACTACATAAGAATTTTGTATTTTTTCAAGGACTATGTAACAAATATAAATACTAAGAAGATTCAAATATTACCTAAGAACCTTAATTTATTTTGTTAACCATGGTTGACATAACACTGTCATTAAATAGTCAAATTATTACATTTCATTGTTAGGCATCATGTGTACTGAGGGCTTGAGACATCACAAAGGAAACAATATTCAAAGAATATTTGTCTTATGAACAAGATATGGTACTATCCATTTTGAGGTTTGGCATAGAGATTTTTATTATAGAATACACTACATTGCACCATAATATAATCCCTACACTCCTTGCCAATCATGTAACACCATTCAAATTAGACACAATATTCTTGCAACGAATTAGCTATACTTATATCAACGCACATTTTTCGTCGATAGTATAGCAAATTCGTCACAAGATTATTTACATTTGTCTCTCTTGCGAAGATATCAAATGATGCTTGGATTCATTTCATATTTTTTTTATCAACTTTAAATTAAAATTTGATACTTTTCAAGCTAGCTAGACCTTGAGTCAAATACAAATATGAAATTTAGAATCATTAACATATCTACTAGAACATATGAAAAATAGGGTTTATGATTTACATGATGATATGATGATGGAAGAAAGAGTGTGTGTGAGTGAAATTTGAGTCTAGAAACCCTCCCATATCATTAAGGCATGTGAATAGTCTATCCATGTCACTTTTCAATGCATACAAATACAGTTTGAAAAAATTTCAACGTTGGCCCCATTCACATGTCATTGTTGCCCGCCTCTAGTATTTTTATGGTGTTGATTAAAAAATCAATGAAAAAGAGGGATTTTTCATCACAACTATGACACAGATACATTGTATATACATTAATGTAGAACCTGGAAGAAGAATGAAGAAATTCTGACCACAACTTAAAACTTGTGTCAACCAAAATGTGTACTTTGAAAAACAATTAGGGTTAATGGTTTACATGATGAATTAATGATGGAAGAAAGTGGGGTTTTCAGTCAAATTTGAGTCCAGAAACCCTCCCATATTGTTAAGGCATGCATAAATTCTATGCATGTCAAATTTCAGCGCATACAAAAACTGTTTGAAAACATTTCAACTTTGGCCCCATTCACATGAGGTCACTATTGTCGGTGTCTAGTCCTGGTACAATTTTCATTCCTTGTTCCTTGTTATGTGTTCCTCGTTCCTCATTCCTCATTCCTTTTTCCTTGTTAATCATTCCTTGACTATGGTGTATTCCCCAAGATCCATTATTTTTGTACAAAACATACTAATGGCAAAAAATGTCCCACACAAAGACCAAATTAATATCCGCTACATAAGTCTTTTGTTTGTTTTCAAGGACTATGTAATGAATCTCAATTCTAAGAATATTCAAATAGGACCTAAGAACCTTAAGTTATTTCATTAACCATGGGTGACATAACACTATCATTCAATAGTCAAATTGTTACATTTCATTGTCAAGCATCATGTGTACCGAGGGCTTGAGCCACAACAAAGGAAACAATATACAAAGAATATTTGTCTTATATACAATATATGGTACTATCCATTTTGAGGTTTGGCATGGAGATTGTTCTTATAGACTACACTACATTGCACCATAATATAATCCCTACACTCCTTGAAAACCATGTAACACCATTCAAATTAGACACAATATTCTTGAGACGAATTAGCTATACCTATATCGACGAACTTTTTTTGTCGATAGTATAGCAAATTCGTCGCAAGATTATTTACATTCGTCTCTCTTGCAACGATATCAAATGATGCTTGGATTCATTTCATATTTGGTTTATCAACTTGAAATTAAAATTTGATACTTTGCAAGCTAGCTAGACCTTGAGTCAAATACAAATATGAAATTTGGAATCATTAACATATCTACTAGAACATATGAAAAATAGGGTTTATGGTTTACATGATGATATGATGATGGAGGAAAGTGTGTGTGTGAGTGAAATTTGAGTCCGGAAACCCTCCCATATTGTTAGGGCATGCGGATATTCTATCCATGTCAAATTTCAATGCATACAGATACAATTTGAAAATATTTCAACGTTGGCCCCATTCACATGTCACTGTTGCCTGCCTCTAGTAGTTTTTGTGGTGTTGATTAAACAATCAACGAAAAAGAGGGATTTTTCATCACAACTATGACATAGATAAATTGTATATACATTAATGTAGAACCTAGAAGAAAAATTAAGAAATATTGACGACAACTTGAAACTTGCATCAACCAAAATGTGTACTTTGAAAGAAAATTAGGGTTTATGGTTTACATGATGAATTTATGATGGAAGAAAGTGGGTCTGTTAGTCAAATTTGAGTCCAGAAACGCTCCCATATTGTTAAGTCATGTGAATAGTCTATCCATATAGAACCTGAAAGAAAAATGAAGAAAGATCGATGCAAACTTAAAACTTGTGTCAACCAAATTGTCTACTTTGAAAGAAAATTAGGGTTTCAAAAAAAAATCTATAGAAATGAAAAACACATTCATCGAAAATTCATTGATACATGCAATACTGTGAGAAAAATATTGATGAAATATTATACGATCATGATGGTGTAAAAATGAAAGAGCTTATCTTGGTTTCAAGAATAATTTATCCTATACTGAACAAGGCCAACCACATGAAGGTGGAAGCTCATATGTCCCCTCCCCTCCCCCTCACATCACTCTCAATTGATCCCCAAAACCCAATCTATAAAATAGAAAATAATCAAAAGCAACGCCCTATTAAGATTCATGCATAGAAACTACAAAAACAAAAATTAATGAAGGTACATGAAATTATGTGTTTCTAAATTATATTTCTAATCTACCACGTACTTTAGTATATTGGCAACAACTATTTTTAGATTTCAAATAATAATTAAACAACATGTAACATAGGGTATAAAAATGTCACATAAAAATTAAAAACATGTAATTAACCCATGACATTATAAGTAAATTATTTTAAGAGAATAATTCATACAAATTAAAATATTATATAGTCACGTACCTAATCCAAACTCAACATCTGTGTAATCATCCTTATTCTGTATCTTGGTCTTCTTCATCGAACTCGACATCTGTATCATCATCTGGTTCTGAAACGATGTTGAAAGGATTGATGATATCATCATCATCAACAATGTCATTTTCGACCATATTTTCATCAACATCATCATCAAGAATTGCAATAGTGTCTCCTATGCCTAGATCATGATATTCTTCGTCTTATTCATTTGTCGACCCTCCATGATCTTTCATCTCTGTCTGATCTGTCGAATCATCTTCTGATCTTCAATATCATCTTCTTCCTATAAATGAGTATACTTAATTGGCCTTCCTCTTAGATCATATCTAACCAAAAATGACCAATCCCTTTCACCTAGAACATTTGAGTAAACGACCTGTTCACATTGGCTTGGAAAAACACATCGATCATGTCCTCTTTCAAACACCATTGTTTTAATCATTGGAAATCCATTGGATGGTTGAATAAAAGTTCGTTCCTCATCGCGTTCATGCATTCATAACCTATACCATTTGACATCGAACAAAACTAATTTGAAGGAATTAAAGTCACACTCAATTATATCGTTTAAATACTTGTAGTATCTATTTTCATATTCTTGAGGATGTCTGTCACTCCTAGAGGAAACATTAGTGACCTAGAATACTACAGTTATCCCACTATCATAATTTTTCCTAGTTTCATCCAATTGTTTGATGAGAAATTTACGACCATTGCACCACATAGCCTTATGGTGTTTCAACTGCAATATGTCAGATATGTAAAAGATGCATTGTCAATTAATAAATTAACATATATTTATATAACTTCGAAAGTATATGAAAAATACAGTACACATGTAGTCACATTAATATAATATAAAATAACTGAATAAAATGGGTGAATTTGCTTACCTATCCATATTTCAAACCATATGATAAATCAATTTCCCTTTGCGTAACATTGGCATCTCTGTTATGACGAGCTTCTCTAACCAAATCAGACAACTGTTTCCATGATAACCTACCTACATTATGTTGTTTAGATCTTTCAATCCATACATTCATCAAGTCAATATTATTTGCAATGTATAAATGCAGTGCATCCCACTCTTGAGAAACTGAATAAAAAAAAACATAATTCACCAATATTAAATGTTAGTTATAACGTCCAATATGCAGGTAATTATAAATATTTATAATTTATGAAATAAATTATATTAATATATTAATGAGTATGATTATATACACAAAAAATGAAACTTTATATGTATTATTAATATAAAATTTCACAATTATTAATATATTACCTCTCATTTTTTTCATTCTACCTTGCCCCAACAGATGCTCCTGATCTTCAAATTTTTTGATAGAGTTCACATCCCAGATGTGATCCACTACATGCATAGTTGGTGTTTCTAATTTAGGAAGATGTTGACTAATATACACCATGGATTGATATACCATATATCCCTCCACCATAAAACCCTCAGGGCGTGCTCTTTGTCTAACCAACGCCTTCAATGATTTTAAGTACCTCTCCACCATCCACATTGACCTTGTGTGAACAGGTCCACAAATTTCAATCTCCTCAAATTGGTGTATGAGGTAGTGTTCTTGTGCATTGAAAAATGTTGGAGGTATATACTTTTTCATTTCACACATTAGACAAGGAATTTATCTCTTCCAATACTTTATATCATCTTCATGGATTTCTTTCAATGACAACCATCTACATGAAATCATGACACAAGAAAATAACATGTTTCAACATAACATAATATATTATATTACATTACAAGTAAAACATGTGTCATTAAGTACAACAATAATTTGAAAGAACATTTTGCATATAAATCGCAACTACTTTCCTCATGTATTTTCCAAGATCATATATAACTTGTTTGACGTTGTTGTCAAAGTTGTTTGGGATAAATAGCGGTATAACATACTGTAACAAAAAAATGAATCATTATTTGTTTCGACCAAAGTAGATAAGAAAAAATAAAATAAAATAAAATATTTATAAGGCCAATATATATAAATATGTATACCAAAATTATTACCTTAATGAAGGTATGCCAATCATGTGTTTTTCCCCCACCAAATTCACCTTTCTTCGTTAAGATATTATTTATGTTTGAAGAAAAACCCATGGGAAATTTAATTCTTTGAATGACCTATTTTACATCATTTATTTGTTGCTCTGTTAATAACCATGGAAGGTTCTTTCGGTCTAGTACTCCATCTGATCTATTTGAATATCGAATCACACTTCACATTGCATGATTGTCTTCTTGAATGTCAGTACAAATTTTGACAATTTTTTCTTTGTCCTTCCTACCATCTATGATTCACCATACCGTTTCAGTCACATTCTTCTTGATATGCATTGTATCAAACAAATGATCTATTTTTAGCTCCTCGTAGTAGGGAAACCTCATGAATTGAGCAGGATAACATTTCATTCCTTGTGGAAGCCCATTATTAATACCTTCATGATGATTACATCCTTCATGAAGCATAAAAGAAATCAAAAAAATAATTATCAAATATAGTAAAATAAATTCAATGATTAAAATAAACATTCAAAACATTACATGATCTACGATACATTATGAAATTGAGTACACGATTTCTATTATATTCCAACCTCCATAGGTGAGGCATCGTTCTTCGTGGTTTTAAACCAATCTCTTCTTTCCCATTGAAAATATGTTTTTCAGTGGTACGATACCTATGGTTGTTAGGAAGAAGGTGCCTATACTCATCAAACACCATCTTTCCTAAACTTTTTGAATGATGATACTTCATCTTAGGGCCACAAACTGAACATGCAAATTTACCCTTTGTTTGAAGACCTACAACAAATGGATTAATGTCAATTATACGATGAGATTATTTAAAAATTAAACATGCACCATGATAACATTAAAAAAATATATAGTATTAAAGACCAATATTAGAATGCTACATGCCACAAAAACGTGTTAGTCCAGGGGCATCATGAATTTTCCATAAAAGTATTCTACGAAACTTAAATTTCTTCTCCCCGATTGGCTTACATATGTCATACATCGTGATGCCAGCCCATAACTTTAGTAGCTCGTCGATAAGAGGATTGATATATACATTCATATATTTAACCTGGTACTTACCTAATTGTTTGAAATTACACATAATTACTATAGGAATGATATCATGTAATACATATATATATAAGTAAATAAATAAACAAAAGATATTATGTAAAAATTGAAACAAATGAAAATGTTACATTCAAAAAATTAATGTAAATAAATACCTAGAAAAATCATTGTCAACATTATGTGCTCCCTCTTTATTGACATCTAAGGAGGAATGTTATTGTTGATAACACTGAGTAAATAGACCTTAGCTCTCTAAATGGATTAACACCATCAGCTTCCAATGAAAGACTAATATTACGAGGTTCATCTTTGAAATCTTCCCATTTTTCCTCAATTTCCCTAAATGCAGAACCATCGGCAGACATTCGAAGAAAACCATCTCAACTTCTATTACATGCATGGTAATCCATAAATTGTGCTATTCTTTCACACCTGAACAATCGCTGCAAACGTGGAATTATGGGAATATGACGAAGAACCTTTCGAGGCACCCTTTTTGTTACTTGATTGATTCGATATCTACTGATAAGACATTGGAGACATTATGTTTTCAAAGTATGTTGTCCATAATATATAATATGGTCATTAGGACATGCATCTATAGTTTGATAATCCATTCCAATGTCTTTCATAATGGCATGCAAACCTCAATATGTGAAAGGTAAAAGATTTGACAATGGTAACAAAAATTCACCTAACAAACTACAACATAACAAATAACTAGTTAATGTAAGAATATTAATCATAAAAATTGCATTCTTATTTTACACATTAATTAACACTAAAAACAAATAGAAAAAAAATCAACATTTATGTATAATATAAGATGAAACATATTACATACCTTAGGATCTGTGTCATACAAGTGTTCGAAAATTTATTCACAACCTTTAAGTTCACTAGCAACAATGTAGTAGAGAGAAGATTTGCTTTTGATCCTTCATAAAGTCGTTTATTTTTCTTTTCTAATAGAGGTTCATCATAAATACCAACATTGTCCCCATCCTCATTTGGCTGTGAAAACAAATCTTGGATCATTTGATTTGTCCCATCATCTTCTTCCATGAGATCATTAACTTGATTTTCCCCATCAACTTCTTCCATGAGATCCTCATTCTCTTTGTCATGATGTACCTCAGCTTGTACAACATCATTTCTATTAATACTTGGTGCAATTTTCTGTAGAAAGTTAGGGGGCAACTCTAACTTTATAATAGAAACAATCATGCAAAATTAGTGTATACTATAACAAACATTCAAACAATATATATACATATATATAAATTTATATAAAATTGACAAAATAAAAAAAGTTAATGAATATATAGCTAATTACCATGGGACTATATTCATTCGATCTGCCATCAATGTGCCCATATTTCCTACAATGTTTTGTAGTTATTGCTATTAAAATTCTTATGGGACGCATGAGGCAACATTTTTGGCAAGGGAAATAACATCTGCCATCACCCTTTTCACCCACTTTAATTTTTTCCCCACCTCTAACTATATTCTGCAACATTCCTCCGCACAAAAATACCCTTTCGGAACCATCGTCATTATAGCAAGATTGTCGCAACATATTTAAATCGTTAAATATTTATAGGTCAATTTAGGTCACCATCATTGCAATTGCGACGAACATGATTTTTTTTTTTTACCTATTTATTTGTTATATTTAGGTCACTTTCACTTTGCCGAAGACGAGAAAGGTTGTAATAGTGCATTCGTCGCTCGTGTGATGAACTTTATAACGGTCAAAAGTGAGCGTCGCTCTTGTGACGAAAACACAAGTTTGTCGAAATTGATACAACACTCGGTCATCTTGACTATCGTCGCAACACCGATGATTGTTTGCATCCATCGATAGAGCGACGAATGCAGGGTGGATTTAGATCAAAATTGAAAAAATGAACTTTTTCTCTAGAATTTTGCAACAAAAGAGTACTTTCATCACAAGTAGTTGTCACAATTTTTCCAATATGTAATAGTGTCTCAATCATATCAGCAAGGGAAACCATCTCAAGGTGATTAGAAAATAAAAAATTCTTTGGGAAACATGCCAAGGAAACATCCTATAAAGTGTTGAGGATGTGAAGGAGATCGCATGTATAAATATTTTCCCCACCGAGGAGATAAGATGAATATTTTGCATAGCCTCAAGAAGGAGGAGATAATAGAGGACATGGGAAAAATCATGACAAGGATCTATGCAACATTGAACAATAGATAAGAAGACTATCAATCCCACATGATTGAAGTGGAAGGTAATATTGATAATCATCCCATAGCTATTTTAATTGATTCAAGAGTTAGTCATAGCTATATAGATCCAAAGCTAATTGAACATTTTAAATTGAAGAAATGTAAGCATGACAAGTCTTGGTTAGTTCGGCTAGCTATTGGAACCAAGTGAAGAATTAATGATCTTGTTAAATAATTCCCTATATACATGAATGGAAATAACACTAAGGAAGATTTGAAATCATATCGCTTGGGTCTTATGACTGCTTGATTGGTATGGATTGGATATAAAATCATCATACTGTTTTAGATTATTATAACAAGGTTTTGACATGTCTTGATGAAGAAGGGTATTCAAGGATAGTGCAAGGTATTCCAAGGTCTATATATGTCTGAGAGATCTCAACTTTGCAACTGAAAAGAAGTTTTAGAAAAAGGCGCCAGATATATGCAACCCATATGTAAGAGCCAATGAAGGATAATGATCCAAATATTGAAGATTATCCAGTCTTGAAAGAGTATGAGGATGTGTTTGAGGAGTTTCTAGGATTTCCACCATAGAGAGATATAGATTTCTCAATTGACTTAATGACTAGATATGCCACAGTATCCAAGAATCCATATAGAATGAGCATGCCACAACTAAAAGAGTTGCAAATGAAACTATAATAATTGTTAAAGAAAGGGTACATACGCCCAAGTGTTTCTCCTTGCAGTGCACCAATTCTTTTTGTCAAGAAGAAATATGGAACACTAAGGTTATGTATTGACTTCAGACAACTGAACAAATTTACAATCAAGAATAAATATACTTTACCAAGGATTGGTGATATTTTTTATCAATTGAAAGGAGTAAAGATATTCTCTAATATTGACTTGAGGTCAGGCTACCATCAAGTGAGAATCAAAGAAGAGGATACTAGAGAAACAACCTTTAGGACAAGGTCTGGACACTATGAATTTGTGGTGGTGCCTTTTGGATTGACAAATGCACTGGCTAGATTTATGTGCTCAATGAATAGGGTGTTCATAGATTTCCTAGATAGGCTTGTAATTGTATTCTTGGATGATAGTCTTATCTATTCCAAGATGAAGGAGGAGCATTAGAAACATTTGAATATGGTGCTACAAGTATTGAGAGAGCACCAATTGTATTGAGAGAGCACCAAGTGTTGAGAGAGATCCTTCTTGGATCTTGAAAAAACCCTAATTCAAACCTCTCAGGTCTTCCCTATCTCCATTCCTTTGCTTTTGTCTTTACATATGCATATATATCAAAGATGCTTGCCTAGCCTTCCAATATTTGAGCTCTAATTGTTGTTTCTTAAAATAGAAATTGTTACAAAGTAGTGACACATGTAACCACTAACTGCCTAACTCCTAAGAACTGACTCAAAAAGAATTGACATGTGTACAACTACTTACTAAATTCTAGGGATTAGTTAAATAGAAAATAACTAAAATCTAAAGGTTGTTGTTTGAATATCTCGTATGCTAAATTGCTAGAGTTAAAATAATCTTCATCAGTCTGCCACTTCTCCTCTTTGGATGCCCTTGACTATTGATTCTGCACCTCCGAATAGAAGTTTTAAATCACAACTTGTTGATTTTGTTGTCACCTATTAACTAATTTTTCGCAGCTCCCGAAGATTTTGTAGCGCTCCAGATTTTGTAGCGCCACTATAAAATAGTTCTGCACATTTCGTAGCACCATTATAAAATAGTCTTACATATTTCATAGTGTCACTTGTGTGGCTAATATCTCTCTAACCATAACACGTTTTGAAAACCTGAGAGAGGTTTTTGTTATTGGGTATGTAATGAACAAAAACCTCCTCTAGTTTTCAAAAATACCTTCCCATTTGTTCATAATCCAAGTTTTAAGTTAGTCACTCAAAAATTGTAGAAGCGCAACGTGTTCTCAGTAGAAACGCGGCGTGGTATTTGAGGATTTTGGGAGGCCTTTCGAGAAGATTTTTGAGATACAAGAGATATGGTTGGAAATATTATGATGTATGATACATAATGGAATCATAAAATTATTCAAACTCCTTCTCAAAACCCCTGAAAAAATGACTTGAAGTCAAGCTACCTTAAGTACAGGAACCTTCCTATAGCAATGTATTTTGGGAAATTATCTCAAATCATAATACAATATTGTGTTAACAACGTGAAATGTTGAACTCAATTGTGCTATCATCTAGATTGTATCCTGCTCACTTTCTCCAGGTTCTCCTCCTATCTGTGATGCTGACATGCCCATTTCTATGTTGCTTCTAGTTTTCCGCGCTTCCCCGATCTGCCTGAGGAGATGTCGCATGTATTCCATCTCTTCTTCAATTCTATTCCTTTAGCACACAACATTCTCAAAATCATCGAATGTGTGATCTTGGACCACTTGGGCCACCATTTTTTCATCATCCTCTGTGATCGTGTATTCTGGATGGATTCTATGCACCTTTGTCTTCTTTCACGCACCCCCCATTTGGGTGGTTGGCCGCTTAGTTTGGCTTGACTCTTGTGGAGTAGAATTTGATGTAGTCCCCTATGTTGCCTCAACCTATTTTTTTTGTACTTGGGGCACTTGTGTGTTTTTCTTCTTCCCCGTATGGACTCTTGTATTAGATGTCCCCCCTTTCTTCTGTTGTGGATTGTTCTGACCTATTCTTGGTTTGTTGAGCACTGTGACTTCAACAGGATTTATCTGTTCCTTCCCTACATCCTCAGTGTGTGTGTGTTCTTGTCTGACCTCCTCCCCCTCTATTTTTGCAGGTATGTCTCGAGTGAGGACTGAAATCCTCCATTCATCTTCCCAATCCTTAATGTCCATTTGTTTGTCCCTCTCTGTGATGTAATAACGCAGTTGTAGCCATTGATTTTCGGGGTCCTTCCATGCCTGAATCCACATCACATTCCTAGTGGCTTTGAAATTGGATACACCTTGATACAGTGCAATAGCTTCCGTTGTTATCCTCCAAGTGTTGGAGATGGTGTCATGTAGGTTACAGAGATATCCTTCGAATATGACTGCATTCACTTTTATGTTCTTGGTGTCTGAAGTGACTACACGAGATAAGTATCACACTCCATGGAAGGGTTTTGGTCTCATGGAGAAAAATGAGTACTTCGGCTCCTTCCATCCCATAATGGCTATCAAGAGGAGTAGCCATTAATAATGAAATTATGTCCCCAAATCATGCGCATGCTTACAGTTGTCTAGGAACAGATTCAACAAATAAGGGGCCCAGCTGAGTGTGGTGCCCTCAGCACATTGTGCTACAACTACAACAACTACAGTTGGGACTTCCTCCTTGTGGAATTTTCTGAGTAATTCGCATGCCATGATCTTTGTGGCCATTATTTTCATGATGTCACTAATACACTTGATAATGATTTTGCACGACCCCCTTTCGGTGTCGTATTTATTCTTCATTTCCTTGGCCAATGCTTTCTCCTTTGTTTTGTCCTCAAGGAACTATGTGGGATCCATGCCCCATGATGGTATCCCTATGATGTGTGCGATGAAATATACATCTATTGAGATGAGTTGTTCCAGCCGCAAATCTTCGCCATGTATGACCGTCATTAGCTGCTTCACGTAATTATTTTCATACTAGCCTCTTCCAAAGTTTGGTAGGTCCAACAGACCTAGAATCCCAGTTTTGGCCAATCCTGCTGCCCACTAGACTGGTTGATGAATTGGTTCCCCAAAGGGTCCTATACCCACGGTCTGCAGGTAGATTCACTTAGTGAACTCTGGGAACTTGTCCTTGTTCGTTACATCATGGTCTGAGTACCTCAATTTCTTTATATAACCTAACAAATTTGTTGATACATGTACCCCTTCTGGTATGCACGAAAAAACAATTGCTATGGTGGGTTGTCTTCGTGGTGACCTAGGTGCCATTTTCTTGTCCTTTCATTGTGGTGGCTGACTCGAGGTTCCAACCTCCATTGTTTGTTCTTCGGCATACCACTCTAGTCATCCAATGACATCTTCCACTGCTCCCTCCTGTGGTTTTTTTGACACGGTTGTCTATGATTCTTCTGTCGTGATTGTTTCTTCCTGGTTTGGAGTCATCCCATTGACTCTCGAAGATTCCATAGGGTTTTCTGGTTTCCCTAGGTTGCCTGCATCTTCATTTTGTCGGCCCTTCCCCTCTTTCATCATATCGATGTCCATTCTCGTAGGTGTTGTTTGTTGGGTTTCTTCCTCAACGTGTGTAGGGATTCCTAGTGTTGTATCTGGCAATGGGATTTCATCCACATTGATGAATTCTGGAAGATGAGATGGTTGTTGTTCACTTCCCTACAATTGTGATTGTGCTCTGATCCTAGCTCAGGTTTGTCTGACAGCCTAGCTTGGTTCTAATTGCTTAGTGGGTTCCATGGTGGTAAAAAATTTTCATTCCACGAGCTCAGCAGCCTCTACAAACTTCACTATCTGCTTCATATTCTCTCTCTCTCTATGCCTTTTCAAATTTCGTAATAACCTTTTCTCTCCCATGTCCTTGCTTTGTATTGACGTCGTGTGAATCTTGTTGAAGATGTTACCATGATAATGCCTTAATTTAACTGTCGATTCCTTCATACTTTCCATTAATTTCCCTTGATGTTTCCAATTAGCGCGATTAATGCAGTGCCCCGTCAGTCATTTCCGACATTCAATTCCCCTATCCTTCATCAATTGGCACTTCTTTTGTCGTATTCGCCTTTCCCACTTGTTTACGTTTTGAACTAAGCGTTGGCCTTGTCTCCATCGAGCTCATATTGCCGAGCATGAATGCTCCTTCTCCTGTCGGCCCATTGTGCCTCTATTGGTACCTTTTGATATCTTGTACTATATCTTGTTTTTGTTTTGTTTTATTGCGCAGTGAATTTCAAGTTGTGGGTGGTCAATTGTCCTTGTACAACTTCGGTCGAATCCCATTGATCATCCCTTTGAGTTTTTCACCTCTTAAGTCCTTCAACTGTACATCTCTGCCATCTGTGATAGTTTTTACTTCATATGTTCCTAACCAGTGCATTCTGAGTTTTCCTGGATGCTGAATGGATCTACTGTTATACATCAACACTAAGTCTCCTTTCTTCAAAGTTTTCCTCTTGATATGTATGTCATGCCAAGCTTTGTCCCTTGATTTATGAACTTCTTGGTGGAACCTTGCTAGGATCCTATCTTCCTCCATGATCATCAGTTGACTCATCCTGTCCTGTATTATGACTCGTTCTATCATGTTTGTAATCACTGCTACACGCAGACTAGGTACCAAAAAATCTAATGGAACCACTGCTTCTTGTCCATATACTAATCTGAATGGTGTGTGTCTTTTCAACTTCTTGCATGTGATCTTGTATGCCCATAATATTGTTGGTATTTTTAGGTCCAAATAATCCTTGTTGACATTACAGATCTTTGTCAGTGCATTTTCAAGCATTTTGTTAAAGGCTTCTACTATTCGATTCGCATGTGGATGATATGGTGTACTCTTTATATGGTGGAATTCAAATTCCTCAGTCATAGTCTTAATAGTATTGTTAATGAAGTGAGTGCCTTGGTCACTCATCAAAATTCTTGGGCAACCAAATCTAGTGATCACTTGCTTGAATAGAAAGTGATGTTGTTTCTACACTACAATCTTTCACTAGTGTTGCTTCGGCCCATATTGTTAGATATTTTGTCGCGATGATAATGAACCTTTCTCATGTCATATTTGATGGTGGGTTAATTGGTCCCACAAAATCTATTTCCCATTTGTCAAATACCTACAATGTTACCTATTCTCATAGGGGCATCTTGTCCCTTCTATTAGGTTTACCAATGTGTTGACATACATCGCATCTCTGGCAGTACTCTTTTGAGTCTATGTGAATGGTCAGCCACCATAGTCTTGCGTGCAATACCTTTTTCGTGGTAGATTTTAATGCATAATGTACTCCTGCTATTGCTTCATGGGATTATGATAAAATCCTTGGTATTTCATGTTCTAGCACATATCTCCACAAGATGCTATCTGTGCCCATTTTGTGTAAGTGTCATGCAATCAGTTGATAATATGAAGCCCAGACTACCAGGCTTTTCTTTTGCATGGTATTGTATTCCTATCGTGTAGTACCTGTACTCAAGTACTAGATGATGTCTGCAAAGTATTCATCAACGATCTGGACTGAAAATAAATGTGTGTTCAGAAAGTTATCCTCTAAATTTGTAGGTTCCTTTCTGTTCGTGACCCTTGATTTTGTTTTGAATCCTGCTACAATACCTTCAAGACAAAAATCTACTGCGTGGTTGAATTTGTTATTCACCTACTGTAACTTCTTGATCTGAACTAGGGTCCACTCTGTAACGTCCCCGACCATAAACCCACTTGCCGGGCAATGCTACTACATGGAAACATTCTCATACTTATGTAGTATGCATTTAAATGAAGCTAAATGGCTTAACAGAGTAAACATATAATTACTTATAACATACAAAATTAATGGAATCAACAGTAAATATCATCACAACAGAATACATGATAATATTGCAAGCAACACAGACATGCATTTTAATTGAAATTAAACATGTGCATATACTTATCTTTGAAACTGTAGTAACTCCACCAACCACATGTAGACCTTCCATGAACCTCCCAGCCTTAGACCACGCTGCTCATCACTCTCAACAGTGGGTCACCCCTGAGTTGGGACTAAGCTCCACCCAAGGTAAGGAAATCCTAGACTAGGTTGAGGTTACAAGAAAAACTGCACACAACAATCGGAAGGATTCTCCCCAGGAGCCTTCTTACGCCCACTACTCATGAAATCTCATTCCCCACATGCCTGTTCCACCTGGGAGTATACACCTTCACAAGAACAGTCCATCGATGCTTCATCTCCCTCTCTGGGCCTCGACAATAGAACGGATCAGGAATTCTCAGAGCTCTGTAGCTGGTGCTGAAAGCTCTCTGGAAGAAAATCACTTCCTAGCAAACTCCCTCACATGGAGAGAGATGCTCAGAGGCCTGAAAACCTACCTTCTCTACCACGTTCTGACAATTGGTTCATTAACCAGTTTTCAACTCAATTCCTATAAGTTCAGGATAACAGCAACAACGACAGCCTTTATCTAACTCATGGGTGACAACAACAACAGGAAAAGGGGGCGTGGAAACAAGAAACGACAACAGGACACTAAAACACAACAGGGTTCGAATAACACCCATTTGCAGGATGCGTCATAAGAAATTCGCACATAGGTCAAAAAAAGATGCAACAGTTCATACAAAGGGTGTATCAACTTCTCAAGAATACATCACAGGATTCACATTTCAGAGTTGCATGAGGCTTATAGAACTCAGACGCAGAGATCCCTCGAGTCAGACAATGGATGACAGAATGGGGAACGAACCCCCATCATGACTCAATTCTCAGGTTAAATTTCATGTGCCTAGGCTGACACATGTTTCCCATGAGGCTTCATGCACTCCATCATCATGCATTCCCTTTTTCTTGCATTTCCCCTTTCCAAGAACTTAGGATAAAAACCTACATTTCACATATATTTTGGAATAATAATCAATTATTATTCTCAAGGACTTAAGCCCCTAATCTTATCCCCTCTTTCCAACCTTTCAGCCCCTTTTTTCCTTACCCGCCTTGTGGAATCATAGTCCCCAATCACTCTTTATTCATGGTCGGTCTAAACACAATGATGTTTAATCTTTATTAATGTTCTACATATTACATATACAAAATAGGCCCCTGGCCTTTAACACTTAGGATCTCAGACCTAATAAACACATAAGCCTATCAGCTTATCAATACTCGGCTCACCAGCCTACAATACATGATTTACAATTCATAAACATGATTAAAATTCATAATATATTTGGGGCACTATTGGGGGATATTACAATCCCCTCCCCTTATTTGTGCATTGTCCTCAGTGCAACTCTTTACATAACATCAACAAGATTTTCAAAATTTTCAAAAAGTTGTAGGTATTCTTCTCGCATAGCATCCTCATGATCCCATGTCACGTCCTCAGGACTGTACCAAGTCCACTGGACCTTTACAAGATCCATGGCTCGATTCCTAAGTTGTTTTCTTTTCCAGTCCAATATGCGCACAGGATGCACTTGCAGGACACCTTCTTGTTCCACCTAAATCACATTCCAATCAATTACATGATTAGCATTAGGTATATATTTCTTAAGAAATGAAACATGAAACACATTATGTACAGTCATGGACGCAGGTAATGCAAGCATATATGCAATTGTCCCAATCCTTTCTAGGATTTCAAATAGCCCACAAAATTTGGTTGCCAACTTGGCGCAGTTTCCTAGCTCCAGGGAACTTCTATTGGCTTTTACTTTCAGGAAAACATGATCGCCCACATTAAAATATTTGTGGATTATGTTCTTATTAGCATAAAATTTCTGCCTGTCTTGGTAAGCCTTTAAATTTTGCTTAATTTTTAGCATTTGTTCTTCCATTTCCTTGAGCAACTATGGCCCAACTATTGCCCTGTCAGCTGGATTATCATAGCTTACTGAAGTATTGTACTTTCTACCATAAAGTGATTCAAATGGGATCATCTTCAACAATGCTTGATACCCATTGTTGTAGGCAAATTCTACCAAATGCATATAGTCTTCCCATTTCGATGGTTTTTCCATCACATACATCCTCAGTATGTCTTCTATTAATCTATTCACCCTCTCTATCTGTCCATCAGACTTAGTATGATAAGTTGTGCTAAAGTTTAGATTCATTCTAAATCCTTTGAACAACCCCTTCTAGAAATTTGAGGTAAATTTTGGGTCTCTGTTAGACACAATTGTCTTAGGGATTCCATGCAATTGTGTTATTTCCTTCACAAATATGTCGACAACATCCACTACCTTGTGATTAGTCTTTAATGGAATGAAATGGACATCTTTCGTAAGATTTTCCCCCACCACCATAATTGAATCATGTTGCTTGTCTATTCTGGGCAATATTGTGATGAAGTACATTGTCACCACTTCCCACTTCCACTTAGGAATGGGTAAAGTTTGCAACAACCCTGTTGGGTGCCTATGCTCAGCTTTAACCTTCTAGCACTCCATACATCTAGAGATATATCCAGCAATATCTTTCTTCATACCTAGCCAAAAGTAATGGCTCTTGACTACTTCCATGATGTTTTGATATCCAGGGTTCCCTGCATAAGGCACATTATGCATTTCATGCAAAATCATACGTTTCAATTCCTGGACATTAGGTACAAAATTTTTGTTTTTATACAAAAGTATTCCATCAGTTTCATGTTTATATATCTCCACT
Organism: Picea engelmannii; assembly: GCA_009831015.1. NCBI lineage: Eukaryota > Viridiplantae > Streptophyta > Pinopsida > Pinales > Pinaceae > Picea > Picea engelmannii. The sequence continues at coordinate 789,548 of ML779067.1, read as the reverse complement.
TTCCATGGCATCTCACATTGTTGTATGTTTGCTACCAGCTCCAAGTACTACAAATCTGCATTTGCAACTTCCAAAATTTTGCCCTTTATATCAGTTCAGTGCGTGCTAATGGCTATAGCATGTAACTTGTGTACTGTCCTGCTGAGTGCATCAACCACTTTATTCTCCTTCCCTTTGATATGCTTGATATCAAAATCGTACTCACACAGAAATTCCATCCACCTACTCTACCTAGAATTCAAGGTTGGATGATCAAATAGATACTTCAAACTGTTATGGTCTGTTCTCAGTTCGAACCTCCTTCCCATGAGGTAATGCCTCCACTTATTTAGAGTCTGTACTATCGCTTCCAACTCCAAATCATGAGTGGCATAGTTCCTTTCATTCTCTTTCAACTTTCTGGATTCATAACAAATTACGAATCCATTCTAACTGAGGACTCCTCCCAATCCTTCTTTGCATGCATCACTGCACACCAAGAAATATTCCTTTGGATCTGCAATCCTTAAGATTGGAGCACTAGTTAATAGATGCTTCAATTGCTGAAATATTTTCTCACAATCCTCTGTCCACTGAAACTTCTTCTCCTTCCTTTGCAAGGAAGTGATATGGTGAGCTATCCTCGAGAACCCTGTGATAAACCTTCTGTAATAACCAACCAATCCCATGAAGGATCTAACTTTTGTCACGTTCTTTTGTGTTGACCATCCTCTAATGGTATCAATCTTCTTAGGATCTACAACTATCCCATCCTTCGAGATAATATGCCCCAAGTAATGGATCTGCTCCTGATAAAATGAGCACTTGCTCAACTTGGCATATAGTTGGTTCTCTATTAGCACCTGCAATACCATCCTCAAATGTTGTTCATGCTCTTCCTCTGACTTGGAATACACCAAAATGTCATCTAGGAAGACTATGACAAACTTGTTTAGATAGTCCCTGAATACACCATTCATCAGACACATAAAAACACTGGGTGCGTTAAACAACCCAAATGACACCATTGTGAACTCGTAATGACCATAACTTGTTCTAAAGATGGTCTTGTTGATGTATTCATCCTTTATCCTTACCTGGTGATATCCTGACCTGGGATCTATCTTCAAAAATATCTTTTCATCCTTCAACTGATCAAAGAGGTCATCAATCCTCGGAAAAGGATACTTGTTCTTTACAATCACTTTGTTTAATTGTCTGAACTCGATACACAATCTAAGCATCCCATCCTTCTTCTTCATGAACAGGATCGGAGCACCCCAAGGTGACACACTTAGGTGTATATACCCCTTCTTCAGAATCTCTTCAAGCTGCAATTGAAACTCTTTCATCTATGGCGTACTCATTCTGTAAGGATCTTTCAACACTGGAGCTTCTCCAGGCATCAAATTTACAAAGAAAACAATATCTCTCTCGGGGAGTAATCCTGGTATCTCCCAGAATACATCTCCAAACTCCTTTAGTACCGCATGATCTCCAATACTTGACACCTTATCCTTAGGTGTTTCCTCCACATGGGCTGTAAATAATTGACATCCTTTCTTATAGCACCTCTTCAACTACATTGTTGAGATTTATCTGATAGCAACAACTCTAAGAGTTCCTTGAACTGTTTGTCGATTCCCTTCCTCATCCAAGCAAGTGAATTCCTTGTTATGACATTCCAAGATGGCATGGTGCTGGTCCAACCAATCCATCCCAATTAAACAGTCATAAAAACCTAAAGGTAGAACATTGAATTCATCCTTTGTGCATAGTCCCTTCATATCCACTATACATGAATTAACTAACTCAATGAATTTTCTCTTGGTTCCTATAGCCAGCTACACTAACCAAGAATTTTCATGTTTTCTTCTCGACAAATGCAAAATTTCCACCACTCTAGGATCTACATAACTATGGCTAGCCCCTGAATCAATTAAAATAGTAAATGGTTGGTTGTTGATCATACCTTCTACTTCAATCATGTGTGACTGAAATTCATCTTGCTTGTTGTCCAGAGCTGTATAGATCCTCTATATCCTACTTCCCATGTTCTCCATTGTTTCAGCTTGCTGAGCATTATGGACAACTCTAAATTTTCCATTTTTGTGGGGACAATCTCTGTACTTATGGTTTCCCTAACAACCCTAACACTAGATGGGCATCTGTCCTGGCCTTTTTTCCCCTACTTCAGCCATTCTCAGCTCTCTAAATGATGATTTTCCTTGAGGGATATTTCTAAAAAAGGGAGGTTTGTTTCCCTTCTACCGTTGTTCTTTCTTGAACTTCCTTTGGTCATCCCAAGTCTTCTGAAAGGTAGGATTTTCTCTTTGTTGCTCATATAAGAATTTCTCTCTTCTTATCATTTCTTCCATGGTCTTAGGGTCATCATAATGGATCTTGTCACTGATGAAAGGTGGTAGTCCACTCAGATACCTTTGAATCTTGACAATTTCTTCTTTGATGAACATAATGTACTTTAGCAATTCCAAAAATCTACGTTCATACTCATCAATGGTCATGCTGCCTAGCTTGAGTTCAAATAAATCCTTCATCGTTCTATCATAATATCTCTTAGTCAAATACTTCTTCTCTAAATGCCTCTTGAATTCTTTCCAAGTGATATCTTTCTCTCTAATGTGTTGCACCTGCACAAGTTGATCCAACCACATGGATTCTTTTCCTTTTAATTGATACATCACAATTCTTCCTTCTGCATGAGAGGAATAATTTTGTAGTTGGACGTATTTCCTCGTACCAAGCAACCATGTTTCAACATCTTCCTCCTTTTGATGTTCTTCATCAAACATAGGAGGCTTAATCTTGTTCATCTCTTCTTTCAATTCATCCACTCTATATCTCATGTGATTTCTGGTAGGAGATGGGCTTGAACTATTGTGTGTCTTTCTCTTGGAGCAACCTTGGGAGTGATGATGGTGTCTACCCACACTCCTTGACCTTCTTCCCTAAGAAATCTCGTGACTCCCTATTCTTCTCGAGTCACTCTCCTTATCCAACTTCTTTTCTATTCTCTCCAAACTCTTTAACAACTTTATGTTGAATTCTCCTTGTTTTTCTTAATCTTTTCTGAGCTTTCTGCTATCTTCTCGGTGATTTTGGGTATATTTTTGCAATCCTTCAATTATCTTCCTTATGTTTCCTTCCTTATCTATATTCTCCATGGCCATTGGAGTTTTCTGCTTCAACTCCCAAATGAACATCCATCCCTTTAGCTTTGTTCTCTGAACTGAAAGAATTTTTTGCTTTCCCCATTTCTTCGCCCTCTATGGAAACTCTAAACGGTTATGGCACTCGTTAAAATTTTGAAAACACAATGTGAATATAGCTATAATTTTTCAGGTCGTTATTTCTTAACAAATCCCACAACATCATAAACAACTTGATTCAAGAAAACGTTCATTTTCCATGAATTTTCTAAGCTTCCCTCGGCTCTGTAGTGCACTCAGGCCTTAGCTACTTTCTCTCATCTCTCCCACCCCACGCGACCATGGTCATGACCAAGCAATGGATATCAAGGTTCTCTAATCGAAACCTCAGGGTTTTGGGTTTCAGGGTTTCGGTCGTGCAGGCTCTTACACTCGCTTCCCTTTCCAACTCTCGACTTCTGAAGTTCTGACCTTTCTAGCTACCAGGCCCACATAATAGTTTTCACCAACTACGTTGGTGACACGTGGTATACTTAAGAAGGTCCATGTTACCTCAGGTGTCATCCTCCAGCCCCACTGCATCTACTTTTCCTTCAGGGCCCACTAGCATGTGGCACACATCTCATGGTTTGACATCCATCCAAGTGACATCGACCCAACCCACTACTTCGACTCTTCGGGATTTCATGATTTTGGGCTCCGAGAGTTTGTGCATCAGCACATCCCACTTCTCCCGATATCCGAACTCCCAAAATTACTCTATGTTCTTCTGCTCGATCCAACGGTCGAGATCTTTTTCCCAGATCTACGGTGTATATCTTCTCGAGACTTCAGATTTTTGGGTTTCGGGGGTTTGTGTCTCAATGGACCCCGCTTTTCCCAACAGTCGAACTACTGAAAGGATTCTCGGATATCCTCCTGGCACCTTCTCTGGATATAATGGTTATAAAGGTTTTTCCCCTTCTTTCCGAACATATCCTACAACTCCAACACCCCATGTGTTGAGTTCTCTCTCTCTCTCTCTGCGGTTAAATTCCACGCCTGGCTGCGGTTTTATTTCTCCGCTACTCCTCCTGAGATTCATACATGACCAAGTAACCCATGGGCACTCAGAAACATTCGAAGGTTCGAAATTAGTCCTCCAGACATAATTTCCTCTTGAAACCTTGGGTCCAAAGACCACTTATGTGGCCCATCTAGGCTCAACGTTGAGACCTTGGGCTCTGATACCATATTGTAATGTCCCCGACCATCAACCCACTTGTCGGAAAATGCTACTACATGGAAACATTCTCATACTTATGTAGTATGCATTTAAATGAAGCTAAATGGCTTAACATAGTAAACATATAATTATTGCTAACATACATAATTAATGGAATCAATAGTAAATATCATCGCAATGGAATACATGTTATTATTGCAAGCAACATAGACATGAATTTTAATTGATATTAAACATGTTCATATACTTATCTTTGAAACTGTAGTAACTCCACCAACCACGTGTAGACCTTACACAAACCTCCCAGCCTTAGACCATGCTACTCATCACTCTCAACAGTGGGTCACCCCCGAGCTGGGACTAAGCTCCACCCAAGGAAAGGAAATCCTAGACTAGGCTGAGGCTACAGGAAAAACTACAGAGAGCAATCAGAAGGATTCTCCCTAGGATCCTTCTTACGCCCACTAATCATGGACTCTCATTCCCCACATGTTTGTTCCACCAGGGAGTATACACCTTCACAAGAACAGTCCATCAGTGC
>ML779067.1:739339-751394 GCA_009831015.1 Picea engelmannii | reverse complement strand
AATTAATTGTATTCAACAACTCTAATATATTTTTATACTATGATGTAATCCAACATTCCCACAAAATATCTCAACATTCATGATGGTAGACTTAAAATCTAGGAACACCATCACTACCCAACTTGTAGAATTACCCAACAATTAATTTTATTTAACAACTCTAGCAACCAAATGTTTCTTTATACTATCATGTAATCCTAAGGTGTCTTTCTTATGGAAAAAAAAAAACAATTTAAGAAAACTTTAATATAACCTCCACACTAAATACATATGCAGCTAGTAATTAGTGGTCCAAGACCCTCCCAAACTCATCTAACTATTATATTATGTTTCCCTCTCTTGATAACTATATCAAAGTCAAATTCCCAAAATAAAAGCAACAATTTGCATACTCTACCTTCCACTAACGATTTAGTGACAAAATATTTTAGAGCAGAATGGTGAGTGAAAACATTAAATGACCTCCCTATATAGGTACAGCATAAATGTTTGAATGCCATACATCATTGCGTTTATGTGAGACAAATTATACAGTGTGATCCGGATTTCCTTAACATGTTGCACCAGCAGTGCACCCAAAGCTATGTACTAAGCATCCACATGTACATGAGATTCTAATTATTGGATTTGGTAAGACTAAGATCAGAGCACTTACCAGCTTCTCTTCTAGGATATTGAATGAAATCTCACACTCAGTTATCTCTCCTGTAGCAACCATGATTCTCTGCAAGCTGATCTCGCGCCACCCTGTCATGTTATCTCAAAATCTAAGAGGCCAACAGTAACATGATGAAACATCTCTCTCCATTTCCATTAAAAAAAAATTCAAACTTTTCACTAGTGACCTATTCCAAGGACACAAATTGTCTTTTAAATTTCGTAGGGTTCCAATGCACATCAAGATGGACATTGGAAGCTAGAAAATAAAGTTTTGATAGGAGGTAACTCTAGGGTAGCAATTTCAAAATTAAATAGTCTGTTAAATTTGATGTTTTGATAACTCTAATACAGTTAGAACCATTTTAATGAAAAAATTGATAAATAAGAAAAAGTTTCGTAGGGTTCCAATGCACATCAAGATGGACATTGGAAGCTAGAAAATAAGTTTTGATAGGAGGTAACTCTAGGCTAGCAATTTCAAAATTAAATAGTCTGTTAAATTTGATGTTTTGATAACTCTAATACAGTTACAACCATTTTAATGAAAAAATTGATAAATAAGAAAAAGTTTTAGCTATATTTCACAGGCAAATTACCTATTCAAAAAGTTTTAACAATATTTAACAGTCAAATTGCCTATAAAATTCAATGCATGACTCTAAGTTACTACATCCATATCCTCGTCGATTTCAACAACAAAGCGTATACTTCATGACAAAACGCACCAAAACATTTAGGTCAATTTCCATGCACGTTGTTTTTATAAATAAAATAACATATATTACCTGCAAGACACAGAGGCATAATTGAAGAGGAGTTACCAAAATGTAGAGACCAAGGCACTATCTTCTGTAACTGTGACTATCATTTTGTAACAAAACTTTTTGACTCAGCACTGAAACTTTGTGTCTCAACAAAAATTGCTAAAACTTTGTGTCTCAACAAAAATTTGAACAGTGCAACCAAGTTCTGTAGATGCCCAATAGAGGATCGAGGCTCCAAGCAACCCATTATGACATGGAAATATGCTACAACCTTCTATTGTCATTGTGCAACCAAAGCAAACAGTCACAACGAAGACTCTTTATAGCCACTTTATATAAAACAAAAAAATGTCCTTCAAAAAGCAAAAGGAACCATGCAGATTTGGAACCAAAGATGCAAAATAGAACAACGCCTTTCAATCTTATAAATGGATGTTGCAATTTGGCATGACCAAATTGTAAAGCTACAACCCTCCTTTCACACCTGTGATCAAAATGCTATACCAAGGATGAGAAAAGGGAAAACAAACAGGCTGATGCTATGAAACACTTTTTTTATAAATATAGAACTTACAGTAACCAATTTACATATTCAAATGTTAAAATTAAAATTTACATATGGACAATGAAAATAGCTAATTTAATTTACATGTACATAATCTCAGCAATCATACATGTAGTAATTAGAAATAGTTGCATGTACATAATTAGAAATAGTTGTATACAAACAGAATTAATATATTTAAATTTAAGGGAATCTCTTCAATAATTGTTAACATAAGTTTATATAGAAAAAATAAAACGGCCAAGTATATATATATATATATATATATATATATATATATATATATATATATATATATATTTATATGTAAGTTTTCACAGTTAATCATAGTTAATTAATTAAATTTTCTAGAAAAAACTCCTACATATTTTTTTTAACTAATTGACAAATTTAAATTTCAAAATATTATACTCACCATTAATATAAAATTATAAAAAACTAAAATATAACAAATATAAATGAAATACTTCCCTTCAATATATTAATGTAAAGATAACTTCCCAAACCTCAATCTTATTCAATATTTTTCGCTATAATCCAAACTTAGCAAAACTCAATATTTTTGGCCTGCAATCTGCAAACCTCATTCCTTTTTACCTACCATCTACTAAAAAATCCTTGTTAGTATTCAGCACCATAAACTTGGCTGAGCCATCATCAACTCTATCACAATATATACACATTAAGCGTTGGCTAACTACCTTGAAACATAAAGTTGTGTATGATTCCAACCTGCATAGATTTATAGATTCATTTTAACATTTTATTTAGGTTTTAAATTATTTTTAGTTAATTTTGTTTAAAATTGTTGAATTATAGATTTTATTTGTTTTTTAAATTAAATTATTTGTATAATTCAAATGTTTAGAATGTTTTTTAAAATGTTAAATGTTTTTCAAGGTGTTGAATCTATTTATTCATTAAAAATATAATTTAAATAATAAAATATTACAATTTTATCATTTAAACTATACTTTTAAAATATAAAATATAATAAAGAAGAATAAAACAAATAAGAATAATAATCATCATTTTAAAAGATGAGAAAAACTGTTTTAAAATATAATAAAGAAGAATAAAACAAATAAGAATGATAATCATCATTTAAAAGGATGAGAAAAACTGTTTTCAATTTCTGTGGTGTAAATTTTGAGAGAACTCTTCCAAATAGTTAAAATTCATGTTGAAATAAACGTTTAGAATCCAATAATTATAAATTTGTATTATTGTAGATTGTTATTTTATTTTTAAATTTTAAAACATTCATTTTTTTTTTTCATTTTAATCCATTCATATTTCTTCTTCAGCCATAACTACACCTGCAACAAGTATTACAACACAATGCATTGATAGCAAACCTACAAACACATTTTTTATTTGCATTTCAAATATTGAAAGGAAGAAACAATTTCATAAACTTTAAAACGATTGAAGGATGACAGACTTATGCGACAGAAATTCACGTGGAATCACACTGTTCACGATCTAGAGCTGCAACTGGCGGTGATGGAGAGGAGACACAATAATATTTATAGGAGAAGCGGAATGAGGGAGAACATCGAAAGCTTTCTGGTATTCTTATGTCCAGAATAGCTCCCATAACGGCAGATGATCTACATACTGTAAAACAGGCTGGTTCATATCTGTGTCTACGCTATGTTGAGGTGATGCGTAGTAAAAATTGGGATCCGAGGGTTCATGAGATCCAGTGATGATGGTTAAGAGATTGGCATGTTCCTGACTAATGTTGGCTACCTCTGCTTGTGTCGAAGCCAATTGGGATTGCAGCTCTGCTACTTTCTTCTGGAGATCATTGATTACTCTTACACAGCCATGCACAGGATCTCGAATTCTTTCGCTTGCTTCGTACACCATGCTTCTTACTGCATCACCTCTCTGCTCGGCCGGAAGATCCTGTAACACCATAAATGGATTATCAGACTATTGATTGCTGTCCTGACATAAAGCCATAAATATGAAGACTGGATTAAAAGAATTGAACCTGGAGTATTTTGACGACGTGACCATTTCCGAACAGTCTGTGTACCAACCGGAACTTCTCAGGATCGTCCTGAGGGAAATATGGCGCCAGAACGCATTTCTTTGTACATTTCTTTCTTTGGATTTTGCAAGCAGCGCACGGTGTTCTGGACGAGCCCTCTGGCTTGGAAGCAGTGACGCCGCTCATCTGCAAAACAATTGGTTTCTCTCAGAATAACCTAACCTATTTCTTATCATTGGTTTCTCTCAGAATAACCTAACCTAATTAATATTAGGAATGGTTTCACTTCGTTAATTGCTTACCTTTCCGTTGCTGTGTGCAGATCCAATTTTCTCGGACTATTACAGGCAAATGGAAAGCCTTCTTGAGGAAGAATTGAGTAAGAAATCATGTGAATCATAGTCATCTGTCGTCAATAAATAATATATTGCAAAATCTGCCTTCGGCGATCTTAGATTGTGACATCTTTTGTGGACCTCCAAGTTAACTTTCACATGGATGAACAGAGAAATGCCGTGGGCGGTGTGGAATGATCTTATATAACGAACTCAGAAATTCCATGGAAGTCAAGCCACGATCAACGTTGGTAGTTTCCAGATGTGTCATTTATCAGGCGCGTCTATTTCTTGCCTGGATTGGACGTGCGCGTTCACACTGTATAATTTATGAAAAATGCATAGAAAATCAACCAGTGCATATAATAGGAATATTAAATGATTTTCGTTGATAGTGTGGATACGGATTCGAGTAAAATCCGTGTTCTCGCGAGTCGCCGCTTGCCGAGAATTTTCTCGCCCTGGTCGTCTTATTGTAATCTTTGAACAGCGATGTCATTTCCGCGAACACATAAAGCGTTCCAACTTGATTGTTTTCTATCTTTTTATGGTCGACTTTTTGACTGAATGTATTTGGTCTCATTTGGAGGAGTGGGAGGAACAGTAAAAACATCAATTATTGTTGTGGATCTGTGTATTTTCTTCTTGTAAAATATCTACTTTTATTACTTTCTTTTATAATAATATGATTGTTATCTAATATTAGATTTTATATATTATTCCTAAATGTTTAATATTATATTTTAATTCATTTGGAAAATATTTTTAAGGATGTAATTTATTTTCTCAATTTTATATATAAAAAATTATTAATAACAAGAATGTGTGCCAAATACAAATAACAAGTGCACCATACAAGAATGTGTGCCAAATACAAATAACAAGTGCACCATCCATGTCAATGTGTCTTTGCACATCTGCCTCATACGGCATGTACCATATAGAGCATATACTCAACTTCACATGACCATACCTCAAGCAATCACCAAGATCCAACCTCAAACAAACATACAATCATACCGTTTACTTCTGTAGATGACTTTGTTGTACCTAAACACTATCACACATGTATGTAGACTCTCATCGTCTCCTGCAGCATGATGCAAACCTCATCCTTCCGATATGGCTTTGCCTCACGGGACGAAGCCTGTTGTCTAGCGGGGCCTCGTGTGATGAGCCCTATGTAACCCGTGGGGGTGCCTCGCGGGACACTAGTAGTCTGACTCGAGGGGATCAGCTAAATCATGGTTTTTCACCAAAACCCTCACTCTCCTCTGCAGTCACGAAACTTTGTCGTCGTTTCTCCTTCGTTGCCTCAGATTTGCGCTACCTCATATTTGTCAATAAAAATCCTGCCAAAAAACCTTGCACAAGATAGATATTCAATGTGTGCAATAAGTGCTAATGGGAGTCTCTTGATCTTTTATTTGTACTTCCAAAGTGTTCTCCTTTAGGGGTTATCTTGTAAATGTTTTACCCATTTTCCTTATTTTAGGGCTAACCCACATTCTTGTTGCAACTACTTTACCCATAATTAGTAAACTCATAATTTCTTTGTTACAACTACTTTACCCATAATTAACTTCTTGTTGCAACCACTTTGAGTAGAAAACTTCTTGAAGACTTTCTAGAGGCTTCTAGAATAATTGACTTCTTGTTGACCTTCTAAGAGTTTCTAGATTATTCTTGAGGGTCCTTTAATCTTTACAAAGTCATATCTCCTAAACTGTAAGGATCCACGTGACATACCACCTATCACTTGAAACAACATGACATGTACTAACCATCTATGATAGTCTTACTTGAAAATACACTAGCCTTCATCTATTTATTCCTCGATCAACTACGGATTCAATGACCATCCCTGCAGGGCTACCGAACTTGCTTCAAGGGTTGACATCAATGGCGATCAACTGAATCTTTCAACAATATTCCCCTTTGGCATTGATGACAACATTTTGATGCAGCATTGATGGCATGGAAACACTTATGCTCATGCTCCCCTTGTGACCATTGCTCCCCCTATAATCTTGCCTCTATTCTTTCTCTCCATTTTCATGCCTCTAGTTATTCTCTCTCTCCTCCTTTGACATTGATGGAAAAAAATAATTTCCCTTTGGGGTTGCTCCCCATGTATGAACTATCATTTGGGTTGTTCCCCATGTCCACAAGCTTCAAATCTTTATGTTGTTATTTTCCTATAAATGGTGCTTCCTCGTGTAATAAAGTTACTGACTTAACGAGGATTGTGATCTCAAAACGAGAACTCTAGCCCAAAAAACCCATATTTTTACATAAAAAAAAAACATGAAAATCAACCCCCAAATCAAAAAGTGGTGCTACCGGTAGCACCATTTTTTCAAACAGGGTCAAAATTACAACATTTTTCAAACACAACCTTCAAAACTCATACAGTGGCTCAAGAAAACCATTAAATCGACACCTAAATAAAAAAAATGATTTTACATAAAACAAAATGTTTTTTCAAAACATTAAAATTATAGTTGATTTAAAATAAAAACATATTTAAAAAATATTAAAATTAAAACTTTAAAAACTAAAAAAGAAAATACATATTTAAAAAAAAATAAAAAAATTTATAATTTTGGACACTATTTATAATTAAAATTAAACCAGATTTAACAAAAAAATCAAAACAAACATTAAAAAATAAATTAGAAACAATTTAAAAAAAAAAAAAAAAAATTATTCAAATTAAAGAAAAATTAAAAATTAAAAATAAAAATTGAAACAATTATAAAGTAAACTTATAAAAAACATCATATAAAAAGCATCACATCAACTCCTTTGCAACTCTGACCCAGGTCACATGAGGCACCCAAATGACCTATGTAATGAACATAATTGGATAAATGCTTAAAGATTACAAAGTAAAATTAATTAAAGAAAATAATTGTGGTTAACTAAGTAATAATTTAACTACAGATCACATTTAATGACCTGAGAAATAAATTTAAGAGATCAATGAAAAATGTTATAAAATGGTTGCGTATGCAGATAGGGATAGCCTATGAATCCCAAGAAGATAAAACATTGAAGGAGGATGAAGGAAGGAGGACGGGGGGTGGTTGGAGAAGTAATTGCATGAGTCGGTGAAGGAGGAATAAGGGAGGAAAAGAAGGATTACGCGAGGGGGATTCGACGGAGGAGGGATTCAGGAGGACTATGAGATTTGTTGCGAGCAGAGAGTTTCTGACTGGGGATTTTGATCAGTTGAGGCACCGAGTTGCTGGAGGTTTTGGGCACGGGGACCAGGATATCCGTAGATATCCTGGAGCTAGGTAGTTTTCCTAGTTGGCAAGGAGGACGGTAGTTTTGGGCAGTTATTTTCTTGTTTGTGGCAGTGTTGATCCAGGTATCAGGTAGCAGGGAGGCAACAACAAGGCATCAAGGCAATATAAATTAGCATCATAACCAGGTAAATTGTTAAATTATGTATTTATTTCATTCTGAAACAAAAGCATTATTCATTGATAAATCCAAGTTGCTGAAGTTGTTGTTATAAAGATTGTTGTTATGTTATGAAGTTGTTATCTCAGTTCATGAAATAAATTTCTTATGGAAGTAAATGTTGTTTAGAATTATTTGGCTGTTACATATGGTATCAGAGCGTCTTAGTTCGAAATCTGGGCCTAAGGGCCAAAATCCCAAATGATTAACTCCAGCCACGCTTAACCTGTAAGAAACACACATTAATTGTGTCTTAATAGATTGTGTCAAGCAACATTCAACTTGACCAAATATGACTGATACAGTATCAAAGAATATACTTAGGATAGCACCCCTATATTATCCAAGCAAATGGTCTCATATATATCACAAGCAACCATTTTAGGCAATACCCTGTAACTAGATCATATATGGCTACTACAGTTAGTCTGAATATTCAAAGGAACGTCTTTAAAATAGTGGCAGCAAACCAGAAATTTTGAAGGATCACTTCCTATAAAATGGCTACCCTTAAAGAAGTCTGATAAAGCTATTGAGCACGAAAAAGAGAGTTGATAATTTAATTTTATTTGAGCAATATTTGTTAATGAAGTTTTGGGTAAGACAACCACTTGAAATCGATGGAAATGTCGAGGGAAACTTTTGTCGAAGGCTTGAAGTTGGGAAGATTCCATAACTACATGAATTATACTATATGAAATGCAATAGGACTTTTGCAAGACCTTGAAAAGGCCTACTTCACCTCGAACTTACCTAAATGAGGAACTGCTAATGCGCAGTTGGAAAAAAGAAATTTAGAAGACTTGTATTGCGCAGGAATAGTGTAAACTAGTTGCCTATATTAGTCTCAGTAAAATTTTAAATAGTGAAGAATCTCAGGAACTATAGACCCATACAAATTTTAACCTTGCCAAGAAAGCAATTTTAACACTACGTAATGTTTTATGCAACTAATCGATTATCCCGAAGGAGAGTTGCCTATTACGCAGGAGAACGGATCTGAGCCGTCAGATCTCGGGCGGATACCCGACAATCGTCGGATCTACAAGGAGTTGTGAGGGAGTTAAGTCCTCAAGGGATACAGGAGGAGAAATCCCGATGAGATGTGTGAAGGCATTGGGATATCAACGTTCGTGAAATCGAGATTCACGAGGTCAAGGAAGTCGGGACATTTTAAGTCTCGAAATAGCGAGATCAGATCTGGACCGTCCGTTGAAGAGAGACACATGGCGGAGATCAAGCGCCCGTCGACATATCGTCAATCGGGAAATTGGAGTTCCTAAGGACAAGAGAAATGGTTCATTGGAAGTCTCGAAATCCCGACGTAATCAGGGTCGTCTGTTTGAGGGACGCATGGCAGCAATCGAGCGCCACCCAAGAGAGCCTGACAGGAGGTCAGTCATCGGAGAATCGGGGTTTTGTTAAGCTGGAGAATCGAGACCTTGTGGTTCTCGAAATCCCGAGAAAGGATCCTAACCATTGATCTCGGCAGGACACGCGTCAGCATTCTGGGGAGGCACCGAGATTTTACCCATCGGGGATTTCAGGAGTGTAGAATCGTTGTGCTAGGAATCGCGATCCGCGATTTCCTGATAGGATCATAGCCGTCCAAACAACAAGGACACGTGGCAAGAGATCCCGATGAGTCGGGGATTGGGAAATCGGGGTTTTCGAAGACAAAGAAACCTCGTCGCTGGGAATCGAAATCCGCGATATCCCGACAGTGACGTAAGTGTTGTGGGACCACCAGAGTCAGAGTGGAGGACAGGTGTCCGTCATCCGAAAAGAGTCAGGAACACTGTGAGCAAGAGGTCGGGAAATCCGTAGAGAAAATCCCGATACAATCAAAGTCGTCCATCTGTGGGACAGGTGGCAACCATTGAGAACCATCAGTGTTTGGCCCCATCGAGAAATTGAGAATCCCAGTGACATGATGTTTAGGTACTTTGAATTTGCGATCCGCGAAACCCCGATGAGTGGGGGCCAGCTGTCGTCACAGCAGAGAAGGAGGACATAGGCGTAGTGGAGGCCAGCTGTCATCACTGCAGAGAAGGAGGACAGAGGCGTAGTGGAGGCCAACTGTCAGCCAACCGGAGAGTTGGGATATCATTGTTTTCGAGGACATAGAACGCTCGCATGTTGGAATCGTGATCCGCGATTTCTTGACAGGATCGACACCGTCCATCGGTGAGGACGCGTGGCGAGAGATCCCGGAAAGTCGAAGTTCGGGATATCAGAGTTTCCGGAGTCGTGAAACTCTTGCACAATGGAATCGCGATTTGCAATTTCCCGACAGGGTCAGAGCCATTCGATTTAAGGGACGCGTGTCCAAGGATCTAAAAGAGTCGGGGTTCGGGATTTCGGGGTTTCTGCATACAAAGGAATTGTTGCATTAAAAGTCACGATTTCGCGATACCCGATGGAGCGACGAGGAAGTGGTGACGTGGAGGAGAGAGCTCACACGTGCATCAGGGATCAACATTTCAGGATTCTCGGTGACGAGAAAATCATGCCAGGAGAAGTCGTGAAACCCCGAATCTCGACAGAGAGTATGACGGTGGTCACATGGAACGATGGTCATATGAGGGGGATGTCTAGCCTGGAGGGCTAGCACATAAAGTGCCATATCG
Source organism: Picea engelmannii (assembly GCA_009831015.1). Taxonomy (NCBI): domain Eukaryota; kingdom Viridiplantae; phylum Streptophyta; class Pinopsida; order Pinales; family Pinaceae; genus Picea; species Picea engelmannii. The sequence continues at coordinate 740,967 of ML779067.1, read as the reverse complement.
GAGAATCGATAATCGGGAGTCTGTGAGGACAGAGGTTCGTGATAGCGAGAGTCGCAAAACCCCGAATCCCGACAGGGAATAGGACTACGGTCACATAGGACAGGGTCACATGGACCAAAGCATATCCAAGGGAGGGATAAAGTTAGAAGGTAGTGTATCGGAATATCGGAGATCGAGAGTCTGTGAGGACAAGAAACTCTCGGCATCGGGCATAAGGAAATCCCGAAACCCGAAATTTAAGTGGGAAATTTCATAGTTAGGAGCAAAGGGCCGTGGGCAATATGGGAAGACAATGTATATGCATACACCCACCTAACATCTACACCCATATAACTACATGCATATGCACAGACAAATAAATTTATAAATATAAATGAAATAAATTAAAAGCAAAATACTAAAATCCGTACAGAGCGGGAATTACAAGCAAATCATTTTGTTTCAAAAGAGGAAATTACCATTCATTACCATAGCGTAAGGAAGGTTTATGCAGATTCTTGACTCAATCAACTCAACGTTCTTCATGAAGGTATTGAGGCTATGCACAAGCGGACAGACTGAATCGTGCCTCTTACCATAGCTAAGGGCAAGCTCCGCAAAGTGTACAGACAGGGGATTGGTTCCCAACATTTCAAGGAGATTGGACTCCAAGTCCTGGATCTTGTCAGTGACCACATCAATATACTTTGTTTCTGCAAAATGAACTGGAGCATATACAACAATAAACAGTGCTAGTAAAGTGCTCAGAACAACGATGAGGATGTGAGCCATGGCAAGGGAAATCCAGGAAACCTCTGAACAGAGCAAAGGAAAATATGTGGAGGAGAAAGAATGACGCGAGGAGGGTCTCAGTGAATGAGAAAGACGTGTAGGTATTCGAAGAGATGACAGGTGTAGAATTTGGGGGTTAGATATGAGGGAGCTTGAGGAAGCCAGACGAGTACGTGGAACCATGCGTGCCCGAATCCTTGGGTGCACGTTTAGTCATTTTTCTTCATATATATTTTAAAGTATAAAAATAATTTAAAATAAATTAAATAATTTAGTATAAATAAATTATATATAAATAAGGTCAAGTTAGTATAAATTAAAGTAAAGTTAATTTGGGGTAAATTAGTGTAATAATAATTTTAAATTAATTATTTTATTAAAGTGTAAGGTTAATCTACCTTAAAGTTTGATGTTAATGTAATGTCCCCACTTTGGGACATCATCACAGGGCAGAGACTTATGATGACCAGAGTAGCCAGATGGATGTTATAGCGAGTACAAGGGTATTTGAGAGGCATTGTGGGGTCTAGTTGGCATTTATTATGATATTCCATCATTATGAGCCATTCCGCACAGGTTGGCTTTGGTTTCGTTCCATTCCGACGATTTCCATGATTTTGACTATTTTGAGCTACAAGTTAATTAAAATCACTGAAAGGGGCATTTTGGGCACAATACTTGGAGGAGCCTCTCAATGTAATAGCTCATTGGAATCGGGAGGAGAAGCACTACAGGATAGGATGGCTAGAAGTGACTTTTAGTGGCCAGGGAAGCCACAAGGAGAGATAAGGAGATTTTCAGAGGTAAAAAGGTTAATTAATTAATTAAAGTGATTTAATTAATTAATTAAATATTAA
>ML779067.1:711200-726793 GCA_009831015.1 Picea engelmannii | reverse complement strand
ACCATGCTCTTTTCCTTTGTACCATCAGATACCTTAACTTCGGGACGAAGTTTCTTGAAGGGTGGGTGTATGTAACGACCCTAATTGGATAAATGCTTAAAGATTACAAAGTAAAATTAATTAAAGAAAATAATTGTGGTTAATTAAGTAATAATTTAACTACAGATCACATTTAATGACCTAAGAAATAAATTTAAGAGATCAATAAATTTTTTTATAAAATGGTTGCGTATGCAGAGAGGGATAGCCTATGAATCCCGAGAAGATAAAACATTGAAGGAGGACGAAGGACGAAGGATGGGGGGTGGTTGGAGAAGTAACTGCATGAGTCGGTGAAGGAGGAATAAGGGAGGAAAGGAAGGATTACGCGAGGGGAATTCGATGGAGGAGGGATTCAGGAGGACTATGAGATTTGTTGTGAGCATAGAGTTTCTGACTGGGGCTTTTGATCAGTTGAGGCACCGAGTTGTTGGAGGTTTTGGGCACAGGGGCCAGGATATCGGTAGATATCCTGGAGCTAGGTAGTTTTCCTAGTTGGCAGGGAGGACGGTAGTTTTGGGCAGTTATTTTCTTGTTTGTGGCAGTGTTGATCCAGGTATCAGGTAGCAGGGAGGCAACAACAAGGCAGCAAGGCAACAAAAATTAGTATCAGAACCAGATAAATTGTTAAATTATGTATTTATTTCATTCTGAAACAAAATCATTATTCATTGATAAATCCAAATTGCTGAAGTTGTTGTTATAAAAATTGTTGTTATGTTATGAAGTGGTTATCTCAGTTCATGAAATAAATTGCTTATGGAAGTAAATGTTGTTTAGAATTATTTGGCTGTTACAACCTAGGCTAGGTCGGTAAGATGGTTGAGGTGATGTTAGGCATCATTCCAACTCCCACAAACCTAGCCCAGGTCACATAGGCACCTTTAGTTTATATAAATGCAATTATATATATAGTTGCACATATATGCAACTGTATGCATATTATATGTAACTATATAATATTAAGATTTTAAACTTTTATGAATTGTTTTCATTTAAATTTTATTTTTTTAGGTTTTTTACATAAATTTTAATTTTTTTGGGGGTAATTTTAAGGTTTTTAAAACCTTTTTTTTTTGTTAATTTAAAAAAAAATTTATTAAAGTTTTTATTTTAGGTTTTTTAATATATGGTTTTATTTTGTTTTTTGTTTTTTCCCTTTTTAAAGTTTTTTTTGGGCCATAAATATTTTTGGGGTGCAATTTATTATTCTTTTTTTTAAATTATTCTTTTTTTAATTATTGTTTTCGAGGGAAATTTGGACTTTTTTTCATTTCTTTGTAGCTTTTTTTTTGGTTTTTCACCTTTTTTTAATTTGGGTTTTGAATATAATTTTTTAAAAGTGTTTTGTTTTCATAAAAAAAAAATTGTGAAGATTTTCTCCTTTTTTCTTTATTTATGTTTTAATGTATTTTATTTTTAAAAGTTAGTAAATAAATTTTTATATGACCATTTAGGATCCAATATTGGTTTTTTTATTTGCATAGATATTTGTTGTCAAGGTCACAGTTTCAATTAGGTCATAATTAGCTGCAATTTTAACGTTTAGAAAAAACATTTTGCGTTAGGTAGCGTCATGTTTTTATTTTGGTGCTGATTTTAACGTTTTTCTAACCAATTGTTTTATGTTTTAAGGTCATGCTTGAAAAACATTGTAATTTTGACCTTGTTAGAAAAAGTGGTGCTACTGGTAACACGACGTTTTGATTTGGGGGTTGATTTTAAAGTTTTTCTGAGCAACCATTTGATCCTTTAAGCCCATGCTTGAAAAAAGTTGTAATTTTGACCTGGTTACAAAAAATGGTGCTACTGGTAGCACCAGTTTTTGATTTGGAGGTTGATTTTCATGTTTTCTATGCAAAAATATGGGTTTTAAGGGATAGAGTTCTCATTTTGAGGTCATGGTTCTCATTAAGTTGGTAACTTTGTTTACAACCAAAATATTAAAATCAACCCCTAAATCGGAAAGAGGTGCTATTGGTAGCAACCCCCATCCTTTTTCAAGATAAAAATTACAAAATTATTTAAACCATAACCTAAAAGCCTCGTGTTGTTATAAATAAAATCATTAAAAAGGGGAAAACCAAAAAATGAGAAAAATAAATAAAAATGGAGAGGAAAAAATGGAAAATTGGGAAAAAATGCAAAGCAAAGGGAAAAAAACATGTTTTTTAAATTAAAATAATAATCATTTTTTAATAAAATAAATTTTTACACCCAAATGGGATGTCAATAGGTGGAGCCACATATTCACACATGTGGCGCCAGGTCACCACTCTTTCATTCACTTAAGATCCATCATTGCAGGAGCTAGGAAATTTTATTTGGACACAATGTGTGGAAGATGAAGTTTATAGTGAGGGGTAACATGATCTCCCTCAACCCACCCAATTACTAAGATGATGATGTTAATTGTCTTAGAAAGTTAGTGGTAGTGTAAGGAGAAAACTCTTGGTTTTATGATCCAATGATGTGCCTTGAATGGAGGGAGTACATGGTAGAATTTGGTTTATAATTTTATGATAAGGAGAAGGTGGGGAGATCTCAGAATGATGGTGATTTCACGGGGCGATATGATATATCCTTACTCGATTTGGTCTAAGGTTTCGGTTGGCCCGAGGTTTCTCTAGAGAACAACATGGTTTTGTCATGGTAGATGACCCTATTTTGCAAGATGAAACTTAGCCCTTAAATGTTGTATTAAGAAAACCCATAAGCGATCATTTACACACAATGAAACATACACATAAGAAGAACAATATCCATCAAGGCTCACATTTCATTAATTTACAATAATGATGCATCACTCTCACACCAAAATACAGTACATGAGGGCTCGTAATATAACATTGAGGTGCTCATAACAATATTCCCAATATAGATAATTGGTACAACCATCTCCATAACTATCTCCTCAATATCTCCATAAATATCTCAATAAGGATATCCATCCCTAACTTCACTCACTGTTCTCATATTTGATCATATTTAGACTTCTAGAATAAGTCTACTTTCGATAATATAATTTCATTATATCATAAGTATGAATTATTCCTTCATACTCCCCCTTAATAAATACTTATGATTCAATCTAGATGTCTTGAATTGTCTTCATCATATTTTGTCTTCTTCATCTTCATATGTTTCTTGAGTTGTCGGTATCTTCATGTATCAACATGAGCTGCATATTTCTTTAAAAATTATGGATCTTGAGTCAATCACATGAACTATGTCATCGTCATATCAAGAATTTATTTAGCTTACACTTGATCTTCTCATGGGTTTTCTATGGGTCACCCTTCAACCATTACATCATACCTAGGGTTTTTCTCGACTCACCCTTCACCATTAAAAACTCAAAATGTTTTTTTCTTACCACAAACCATTCATTGCATTAATTGATTTTGTCTGACCACAAACCTACATCTGTCGGTACAAAGTGGTTTTTCGTTTACCATGAACCAGTACAAAAATACTCATGACTCAAATAAATGACTCAATAAACTGAAAACGCTTCCTAAACATGTTTAACTTTTCTTTACTGACAACTGGCCTTTGGAGGACCAACTAACTCATGAACTTTGAATGGGAGATATTGTTGTACATTTGAAGACTTGACCCAGTAAAATCCTTTCAACATAAAAACAAAATTCTTACATTCAAGGACATATATCCAACCACATTGTACCTGTATGTGATTCTTTGATATTTCTTTGTTCCAACACTTGTGATGATCATGATTTGTAAAACCAAAAGTACTACAAGGATGTAAGTTCCAACATTTTTCCTTTACATGCCCTGATCTCCCACAATGAATAAAACATTCTTCTTACTTCTACACTTGCTTTGTTGTTGCAACTGTTACTCCTGGTTCATTTCTATTATTGTTACTTGTATATGGCTCACTTGTTGTCAATGTTTTTGCTTTCACAAATTTGATAGTTGCATTCTTTGTTTGAACTTCATATCCAAGGACTTCAATTATTGGTCTTAAATATATTTGTATGGGATTTTGGATACCTTGACAATTCTTGCCTAAACCTTTTTCTTTCAAAACCCATTTTATTCAAAAAATTTGAACCTATTCCCTTTGTGTGTTTTTCAAATCAACATGTTTCAACGTCTTCACTAAGAAATTCATCTTTATAAATATCTTCAAGATAATCACTTGAAGAATTATCATTTGGATCCTTAGAACAAGAGAGAGATATATGCACATCAACATTATTATCATCAACCAAATAAGAATTATCAATCTTCTAAATTAGATCACTTGTATCACATATTGCATCTTTGTCTTGTTTTAGTTGTTTTACTTCATTTTCGAGTGCTAACAACACATTTCATTTTTTTAGTAACTCTTGATGCAATGAATCTATCACTTTGTCCTTTTGATCTTGAATTTTGAAAATATCATCTACAAATTGATCTAGTGACGTCAACTTTTCTTCTAATGTGTCGATGTGTTTTTTAGAAAAAATAATAAACTCATGATAAAGTTCATTATATGTTTTGAATTCTTCAACTTTTCTAATTATGGAATGATTTTGTTTCTGTAACCTGTCTATTTCTTGGAAAGCATCATCAATATATTGTTGTAGTATTTCAATTTCCTGAATAACGTTTTGAAGTCTTTTTCTTCTTTCTCCCATTTTTAAAAAACTTAATGAGTCATGCTTTATTTCCTTAATGATTCATTCTCACTTTCCTTAATGAATAAGAAAAATAAACACATGGTGTCGGATACAACCGATCATACACCCATCTTTCAAATAAAAATGATAAAAGTGTCAAGTAACACCAAAAATTCACCTCCAACTTCTCAAGACAACAACTTTTACATAGCTTCTTGAAAGTTTATCATTCATTATGATGATCTTTTATTGACCTAAACATGTAACTTGACTCAATATTTAACTGTCTTGACAAGAAACTTTACTTTGGTGCATACTCTCACCATAACTTTATCATGTCTCTTTACATAAAAAAAATGCTTGAATTGATTCTAACTTGCACTCGCTTTTAACTTGAAACCAAAATACCATTACTAACGGTGACTAAGACATTTACAAAACAAAATCCAATACCTTTCCACTCACACTTATTAAGTTTTTTTCTTAAAAAATTACAATGTCACTGTATATCATGACTTCACCAAAATTACTTTGATTTCACCTTCAAATTTATGATTCATAGGCGTCTTCCTCTAGGCAGATTTTCCAACACTTTTCTTCCATGTCCTAGCTATATCTATCCAACAATATTTCCAGCTTCAAAATAAAACTTGCAACACAAATAAGCATTCAAATTTATAGTAGATTCTTATATTCTTTCTAGAAGTTGCCAAGGCATAGTCACACTAGAACCGAGGGTAGACAATCGTGGAAAAATAAGATTTTATAGGAGGAGACCTAGTGAAGACACGCAGAAATAAAGACAACCCTAGGTCGAAATTGTCATACGTTCTCAAACTAGCATGCTAGACTTTGATTTCTTTTATTTCCACTTCTCACATATCGTGACACCTCTCTTGAGCATTCAAAGAATCTGACCTCACTCAAATCCATTGTGGGACGATGTAGTGTTTTTCTCTGCATCATGAATATACTCTACATATCTCTTCTCTTTCTCAAAATTCATGGAAACATAGGACAACTTCTCCTTTATGTTCTATGTTGATTGTGATACCAGATTACCCTTCATGTTTTGCAATGATTTTGATGGTGTAGCCTATATCTATTAGAATTTTCATGTGTGTGTCTTTCAGGTTATGACCTACTAAATATAATCTGTATATGACTTGTGGGAAAGTGTAGCCTTTGAAAATGGGACCACATGGGCATAACTCAAGCACCCAACAAAATTGTCTCTCCTCACAAATGGATGCATCTCTTTTATGCAACTTCTTTCACCTCCATAAATTCCTCACCATACAATCGCGGTATCCTCTTTCTTCTCGAGATGGAGCTCCTCTATGGAATTATTTTACACAATAAGTAAAACCCCATTATATCTTCACTTTTATAGCTTCCAGAGTGACATTCTTTGTCCTTAACATTGTTGCATCCCCTCCTAGTAACCTTGCAACCTTGAACGACTATGTATTCCCAAATCAACCAACCGATCCTTGTAAAATGAGCCTTGTTCATTTAACTTGTGGAAACCTTCTCTTCCAAGTCCTCCATTTCATCTTTTGTCACAATGACATCAACAGTACTCATAGATAACCAGTGGAAAGAGAAATGATCTATTGGCTATAAAAACACCCAAGTTTCAATATTGTAGCAGAATTACTTCATGTGGATAGCATATCATGTATCTCCAAATCATGGCTCCAAGAACAACTTGCTCCTCCACTAAGTTGTGACCCTTTACATATTCCTCACAGATATAGATACATAACATGGGCTCTCTCCACACAAATGACTTTTAAACTCATCTCTTCCTCTTTACATACGTTGCCAAAGAACGTTTCCTTTCTCTCCCTTCACAAGAATTTGATACCAAATGTTGGATTAAGAGCAACCATAAATGATCATTTAAACACATAGAAACATACATATAAGAAGAACAATATCCATCAAGGCTCACATTTCATTAATCTACAATAATGATACATCATTCTCACACCAAAATACAGTACACAAGGCCTCGTAGTATAGCATCGTAATATAGCATTGAGGTGCTCATAACAGGATGTCCAATATAGATAATTGGTACAACCATCTCCATAACTATCTTCTCAATATCTCCATAAAAATCTCCATCCCTAACTTCACTCGTTGTCCTCATATTTGATCATACATAGACTTCTAGAATAATTCTACTTTCAATAATATAATTTCATCATATCATAAGTATGAATTATTCCTTCATCCATGCCCCAAATAACCCTTCATGTTATACTTTGTCTCTGGTTTGTTTGCTCAATTCTCTACCTATGGTTTGGAGTTTTGGGGGATTTTCTTTTCTTAACCTTAGAGAGAGGTTGGGATTTGTTTTCGAGACTAGGATGGTATTGTGTGATTTGTCCCTCTCCTTTTGGCTCTTTATAAACGAGATTTCCATGTTTTTGTTTGTGTCATTATTGCAGTTTGACCTTTTTTTCTATTTTAGTGTGTGGTTGTTCTCTAATAATAGGATAAGAAAAGTTTATGGTAAGAGTGGGAATTCATAGAAACACAAAGCCATGGGGGTGATGGAAAGGATACAACCTCTAGGACCCCATTTTTCTCATCTAGAGTGACAAGAGAATCCTGGGAAGCTGAGCAATTATTTGAAGAGAAATTATCAGTTGTAGCAAAGAAGGAAATGGAGGATTTTGAATATGAGGTAAAGGAAAAACTACAGGTGACTCCCAAAGCATTAATTATTAAATTTTGGGGATAGGGGTAAGCTTTAGAGGAACAATAACAAAATATGAAAAAAAAAGAGAAATAAACTTCGAGGAAGATTGGTGGTGTCTAAAGACACCATTTTATCACTTAATAATAGATCATTGTGATTAGAACATCACAATGCATTATTGAACACATAATTCACTATATTTATATAGACCCATGCGTTCCTTTATTTATAGTCTCAGGATCTAACCAATTTCGTTGAAATTGGGAAGATCTTGTCTATATAGAACCATTAGTGGTTGGAATGGATTCTGGAAAAACCATGTTGTTGTGTTGGATAATTGACTTACCAGGTCGACCCGACCATCTAGTTTTCCAACATGTAGTCAATTTCTCGGTTGGTTGATCCATCAACCAACTATCTCCAACTACTATTCGACTATCCGACTAATTGTCTAGTCAAGAACCTAATTGATTGTCTTCAGTTGTAAGTCAGTTGAATGACCAATAGTCTCCAATAGAAGTGGGATGAACCATCAGAACCTATGGTTTCAACAACCCCTCCCCCCATAAACACACAATTCTAGATATTCAGGAGGTGAACTTACGTCAGCAGGACACCCCCCCATAATTGCAGCTTCCCGAAGCTTGAGCATACTTTGTAGATTAACAAATTTAGCTACAGACAATGGATTTTTAAAGATATCATCAAAATGATCATCAATTTGGTAGTAGAAAAGAGTGACAACCTTCTCTTAGAAAAACTATCTCAAGTAGTGATCATGAAGTTCAACATGCTTCATTTTACTATGGACAATAAGATTTTCAACAACTTGAATTTCACTCTAATTATCACAATAGATAACATTTGAGGTCTGAATAGGAAATCCAAGTTCACCCAAGAGATTTTGAACCCAAACATCCTCAATACCTACATTGACAACACCATGATACTTATTTTATGTAGTCGATGGAGAGACTACTCATTGTTTCTTGCATAACCAAAACAAAGGTCCAGTGCTAAAATGAAACACATATCCATAAGTGGACTTCCAATCATAATTGTTTCCTGCCTATTCGGAGTCAGTGAATTCAACTAATGGATCAGAACTACAAAAATACTTGATACCAAGATGAGAGGTACCCTTGATTTAATGAACAATTCGTTGTGCAAATTTCCAATCACTGGTGTGGGGATCCTACTATTGAGGGGTCAAAATTACCTTTGACTCAACAGTAGGAATTGTACCCACCGATGAGGCCCAATTAGACTCTTCAATGTTTAATGGTAGTGCAATTCTCCATGTCAATGATCCATCAAGTTTCAATGGGCTTTGATATATCTATGTACCTTTCAAATATTTCCTTCAAATGAATCGATTCTCATTTTGGGTTTATAGTACTTTATAATGTATTGAAAGACAAAAATTGATCTATCTGGATAATACTAGGACTTTGGATAACCTTTTTTCCTCGGTATGAAAACAAAAACTATGTCAATTGCATATTAGAAATAATACCATCACTTTTCCAGACCTTTAGTTGATATTTGAGAGAAAGTTTGAAATAGAATACGCATGCAATATAACAGAGGCTAGAAATAATTTCTCCACACCTTACCACACATCACATGTTAAACATTATCAATTTTCTTTCATAAATTTAAAATAAAGAACTGTAAGGTATTCTAAGATAACTTAATAAATAATCATAACAAATCTTACTCAACATGACAACAAATGTAAAGTTGAGAATGGAAACAATCCACAAGTTCAATCACATTCACGCTTTGGATGGAAAAAATTGCTTCTGGTTGTACATAGGAATTCTAAATTCAATCACCTTTTTCCAAGAAATGGTTATCTTACAAAATAAAATCCTCTTTTCTATGCAAAAACCATCACTCTTGATACATGGCCAATGTCTTTATTTATAAAAGTAAATTATCTAAAAATAACTATTATGTTGAGACTTATCAAGTTCTACTAATCTTCATTGAACCATGCACGTTTGTACATGTTCTTGAGGTTTTCCAAATACATCATATTTCTCCTCACACATATGCTCATGTTCTGCATCGAATATGATGCATAGTAACCTTTTTCATCTGAAACTAATTTTTGATCTTTTCCTTGCGTGTACCCCACCATCTTCCAGGTGTAGGATTATATTGTGGTTGTTGTGCGTTGTTATATTGTAGTTGTTATGAAATTTCTCTTCTTATATGTTCATCCTGCACCATGTATGTATATCCAATCCTTTATTTCATCATCTCCAAGGTTATATATTCCTTTTCTTTGTGTCCAACTGACTTACAAAAGTTACAAAATGTACTCTTTGGTATTGTATGATATTTCTACATCAGGGGGCAGTGATAGGGATCATTCCAATGTGTTTTTCAAATCTCACACCATGGTCCTCTGGAAGATAAAGTGTTTTGCATACCCACTCCAATATATTGTGCAAATAATGGACACTCATTCTTATGATGGACTTATGTCCTACACATTGTACACTAGAAATCTTCTCTTTTGTCCTTTCCTTTGTTCTAATTCAACTGGAATTTTAATTTCTTCATATCTTGCTTCATCTCTTCCACAACTGGATCTGTATGCTTTTATTGGTTTTACTCTAGTTGTAAAGTTGTTTGTAGAGCCTCACCTTGACTTTGGAATTTTTGTTGTCTCAAAGGATACTTCAAGTGTGGCAACAAAGAATTAATAAAAAAATGTACATGTTGTGTATGAGTAATAGTGTAATTTAACTTACCTTTTATCCTCTTGAACTTCTGGTCCACTTCCCTGACTGGTTCTCCTAGTTTCTTCTTGATCTCTATCATTTCTTTCATAAACTGGTCTTCTGAACTTGGCTTATGAAATTCATTTATTAAATGCCTCTTCACATCTTCTACATTTGTAGGCATTCACATTGGATTATTTTTTGAGAGACCCATGTACCAATCTAATGCACGGTCTCTAAATGTGATTTCAAACTATACAACCTTTCTATCCTCATCTGTAATCTTCTTTTCTTCCCATATCTTCTCACAGATGAAAAAAAAAATTCTATATCATCTGAATCATCCCCTCATAACTCTAGTAACCTAATAGTTGTATCTTATCCTGCCATTGTGAAATTTTTTGAAATACCACCTCTGCACAGTGTAGAACTTGACTACTACTGGATGGACTTACACTTCTGCTATTGGACCCATGTCCTGGAAAAATTCTTCTACCACTAATCACTTGTTGGTTAACCGATTTTTCATCTTCATTTGTCTTAGTCGCACATGGGGTTGTGGTTTCCACACTAATTCAGATCTAGAATGGAGATCCTTCTTCTGCATTGGACCCATGAACCCTGGTTTTCCTCTCATATGTGGCACACAAGATAACCTCAATCTACCCCGTGGCACGAAGATCCTCTACCTCTTCCTCATCCCTGACCAATCCCTCTTGATCAACTACTTCCCTATTTTTTCTATTCATCTTATATTGGTAGGGTCGTCTGCTGCGCGTTACACCTACACTCCTTATGATTTCCCTAGTATGTTCATCATCCATCATGATGGGGTCCATTGATTCCTTCTTCTACCTACTCTCTAGAGCCTTCTCCATTTCTCATATATTCCTTAGTGCTTCCCCCAACTCCCCCATATGCACAAAGTGATCTAGCTTTTTGATTCCATGGTCATCACACCTTTATCATGTAATATGATCTTGATCAATGTGTAAAAAGACCTAATATACCTCCCATCATATTTCATCATCATATTTCATTATAATATTCATTCTGCATACATATTTCTAGTGCGTGTTGTAATTTAAACCATTCATTCATCTAACCATTTAACCATAATTGTAGAAATAACAAAAGAATTCATACACATTTTCAACACAAGATTTTTACCGTGGTTCACCTCCCCTTGGGGGGGATACGTCCACAAAGATCTTATTTTTATTTCTTCTTCTTCATCAAAATGGCATTGTGTGCATTACATCATAGAATAGTTGTGTGTAGTGAGGCAGACCAGCGTCACACCAAGCTCCACATTTTGTGACTTGACCCTTAGCTACATCTCCATATTGAATCCATCTGAGCTCCACAACTCTCAACAAATATTCACACTCAAAAAGGACTCCAAAATAGGTTCTTCGCACCAAAAAGATGATATCAATTACACGAACCTATATACATCAACCTACCTCATACATATTCTATTTATACTACAAAAATGGGTATAAAACCCTTACAATATGACTTCCAAAACCCTAACCCTAACATGGCTAGGTTTTTCCAAATTTACGTCGGATTTCTGTAAATCCTATCACATTCGTTGTTTTTCCTCAAAACATGGCACTCCCTCCTTCTCGGTCCCATCTGCCTCATTTTTTTTTCTTACTCCCAAAAATTCATTCTCCAACAATGATTCAATTAAATCAAGTTTTATTTGCTCAAGAATGTTGTTTTCTTTGATTGGATGAGTTTCCAATATGAGAACAATTTCATTTTTTTCTTATCATCAACCATATCTAAGATTTTTATTCAATATCAATTCCTTGAAGGAATTATTCTTTTGTACAATGATCATGTCTACCCAGTGAGGTTGCGACGGTGAACTGTTGATGAACTTTTGTGGGGAACTGTAAGGCAATAGTTTGTTGTTCATCATTAACTTCATGATATTCATAAATAAAATATATCATCCATGATTCCTCTTTCTGCAAATGTCTTTCCTTTTATGCTTGGAAAATGTCTTCTTCATGAAACTCTACTTTAGGAAAACAATCAACATCATACAAATCTGATGTAAAGTGATGATTTTTATCCCTCCAATGTAAACATTGTTGTTGTCGCTTGATATACATTGGTTGTATTATTTGAGACTTTGCTACAATATTTTCATACTTAATTAATTCCTCATGTTCATCCTTGAGTTCACTATAATCATCACTCTCAAATTTAGCACATGAGAGGTTGAGATTTACCTCCATTGAAGCACATATATGATGGTTTTCCTCTTGGATTGAAACTTTAGTGTTTTCATTTTCTGTTTCAAGATCAGGATCTGAAAAAAAAAAAAAAAATCATTTATTTCCTCAAAGTTTTCTTCTAAATTAATTCCTCCATTGTCTTGGATCAATTTTTGGGGGTCTAATATGTTGGCATTGGTTTCAAGAACATATATTTCAATGATTTGAGCTCGTTCCATTAATTCTTTCCAGCTATTTTTTCCTTCTTGCCTCAATAGAAATCTTAAATTTGTGGGCAAAGCATTTTTGTAACATCTGAAAATAATGACATTATTTGGAAACATTTCTCGAGGAATATCATGAATAACTTTCATGAATCTAAAAGAAAAATCTTTAACTATTTCTTCTTTGTTCATTCCGATTTCAACCAACTTCAAGAAAAGAGAATATGGATATTTTCTTTAGAAATATCTTTCGCTAAACAAATATTCTAGTACATCCAAACTAGTGATGGTTCTGAACAGAAATGAATACAACCATTCACTGGAATCTTCTTTTAAAGACAAGATAAATAACATGCATGCAACATCATTTTGAGCCACATTAAAAATTTCACAAGAACTATCAAATTTAATCAAATGTTTCTCTGCATCTTCTGCAGTATTCCCACAAAATGTTGGAAATTTGTCCATGGAAATATCTGGCAAGGGGCAAACTTTTCCTTGCAAACTAAGTGGGATTTTGTGCAACCTTTTATTTCTTTAGATACCTTCTCCTTTCATTTTTCCTTGAAAATTTTATATTGATGGAGGATGCGAAATCTATTGATAGCATGAGAAAAATTCATTGGAGGAGTGTTCATATACATATTCTTGAAATTATGAGATCTTTTCAGTGAAGTCACTGAGGCATACTTCTTTAAGATATTGAATTTTGAGGATGGATTTGCCAAGGATATCATCCTCCCAAATATTTGGTGGTTTTCTAGTTCCATAAAGGTTGTCACAATTGATTTGTGACTAAAATTTCAACAATAAACCTTCAAGGCCATTCGATGCTCTTTGAACAAGGTTCTCAAAAACCCAATTCATCTTGAATGAATCTCTAAATTTTCTCTCAAACTGCAACCAGACTGTTTCTAGTCTTTCAATGGTATTTGATACAAAAGGTATCATATTTCTTGAAAACAAATCATTCTCCAGTATGGTTTCCAAAAATGTTGACGCTTGAATTTATCGGGACCGAAATGAAAACCTCACGAGGATATGAATCCCCCTGCATTTTTAGAGAGTTGGCACTCCTCTTTGGCTAAAATATTTGTCTGTGATATCTTGGATTAGGAGGATGATAAGGAAGCAAACCCTATATATTTATTTCTTGAAATTATGAAATTATATGGTTTTTCAATAACCTAATCTGATTTGTGTATGAAGCAAGAAGTCTTTAAACATTTGAAAAGATTGAAGGAGGGCTTCAACATCATAATTTATTTGTGATCATCATTAAAAATACAATCTTCTTAATCATATATAAATACATCCATGTCTTCTTCATGAGAAATAGAAGAGAATAATTTGATCATCTCAAATAATTTTAAAAGAGTACTACTATCAAGATCAAAAGAGAATTTGATAGGTCAATCCCAAATACCTCATACTTAAGACTGGAAGTTACAAGATACAATCGAAATCAACCTCAAAGAAATTCTTTGTGGAGCCTATTCATGAAAAATATTCTTCATTACAAAAGTTTTTAAAGTCATTTATATGGTTGTAGACACTCCATGATCATATAAGAAAAATATTTTGGAAGAATACAAGAAGAACACTCAAGAACTCAACCTTATTCCCACTTCAAAGATTCAAGCATAAAGCTATGACAAATGGTGTAGAAGAATTGAAAAAAGTGGAGAAGATGGAGATATCTTTTCTTTGATTAGAATATTGGTTGTGTATTCATGTCTTTACCTTCTTCTTCCTTTGATCTTCTTCCCTCCCCCTCCGATAATTCTCCTTCTAGAAACCTTGGTGAAGCCCTTCTTCTATTTTTAAAATGAGATCTTCTAACTACTTGAGTAGTTAGGGTTTTTTCTCTTTTGAATTTCCAATACAATTGTTTTCTTGAAATATTCTCTTTAATTAAATCCTCATTAATTAACTTGCATCATGAACATCCTTGACTTTTAAATGGGTCCCTTTCCTTTTTTAATAAATTTTTTTAAATAAACTTGTATTTTCAAAATTCAATTAATTTCCCCTTTAAAGAGGGGGACTGTGTTTTCATTTTATGGAAGTGATAATCAAATTTGTGGCCATTTAAATAACTTCATATATGATCTTAATCATCTTATCCTTCCAACAATATAATTTTTTCCCAAATTCCTTGCCCGGATCTCAAGATATGAACTCGTGAAGTTGAGTTGTCACACGGGCCTATTAAAAACGAATCTGACTGATATTTTAATTTATGGGGAATGTGTGGCCACTTTCAACTCTTGTAACCTATACCATCATCTTCTTCATTGAAATATCTTTCCAATGGTATAAAGTTTTCATGATTCTGACACTCGGAGCTCAAGTTATGGATTCCACAAGATTAACACTTAGCCATCGTCGATCAAAATTGATGAGAAAATCTCATCCCTCGGATGAATTTCATCCTTTTCTTCATGAAATTAGAAATTTGTCCATGAATCTTCATCCAACATGCATTGGGATGTTTGAATATTCAACATTTATAATACTAAGTGGGTAATACACTTAGTAAGAAACAAAGAGAGATTATTGAGAGCCATGTGACGAGCCCTTATGAGATTAATTAAATAACTAATATTTTGTCAAAGTCAAATTCTAACCATTCTTAATCATCATGATGAGTCACCAGATAGATCAGCATGAGTAAGTAGTCCATATTTTGGCACATTTCATTACGTCATATGTCAATAATCTGTCAATAAGAATCTGCCATGTGTCACAAGTTGTAAGTTGCCATATGTCACTCCTCCATAGGTTTCCATGTCATCCAATAATGGGATTCCATATCAAACCATCCATATGCTTCCACTTGTCATATCTTCACATATTTCCATGTGACCCAAGGAATGGTTGACACATGGCCTGAAATGAGAGTTCAGTATTAAAATAATAAGGGAATTTAATTAAGTGTGAAGTGTGTTAAGTGTGGGAGAGTGCATGAGAGCATAAGAGAGAGGGTACATGAGGGGGAGGGTAGTTTGTAG
>ML779067.1:670026-711138 GCA_009831015.1 Picea engelmannii | reverse complement strand
CATGAGGTGAGGTAAGGGGGAGGGTAGTTAAGGAGGGGGGGGATAAAGAGAGAAATTTAGAACTCAAGGGGTTGAGGGATGTGAGGGGGAGGGGTGAGAGAGTATGGCGATTCTGACCGACTGTCATAACACAAAATAATATTAAGTATGGTTTATGGATGAGGGGTGAGGGGGAAGGTTGAGTGAGGTATGACGAATCTGACCCCGAAAAACTCCAAAATAAGAAATCTATATGTTGATGGGACATTGCTTTCTTATTGTTCATGTCTCCCTTCTTGTTTTTATTCATAGTCACCATTTTCTCCTCCGAATGTATTTCCTATATTAGGTAGTTCATTACCAGTATCCCCACCATTACGAGGTGACCTTGCCTCATCTAAAGTTTGAGTTTCCAATTGTGGAAAACAGGGATGATTTTAAGGATGGACAATTATTTTAAAATGGAGAAACCTTGGTGAATGTTACTAATCCTTCATATGCCAACTATAAATGTTTGGCGATATTTTTATAAAAATATTCAAATTTCTAAGGATTTTATATAGTTTGTATAAAATTTTGGCAATTTTAAGGTAAATAATTTTATCCTATAGAATTTGAGCGAATTATTTTTAGAATAACTAATCGTTTTTTGGAAAAAACCATGGAAAATTATCCCATGAGCAAAATTTATCCCCTAAAATCATCCTTGGTGGGAAAGTCGCACTATAATTGGTGTTCTTAATTTCTATGTCCCTTCTTTATTTTTTCTTTAGTGGTCCTTCTAAGGCCGAGGAAGTCATTTATCCCAACGCTTCCTCATACGTGATAGGTACTGGGGCTATATAAGATGTTGTTGAACCTTCATCATCATCATATATGGTTATTAGATCTATAAGGACCAGGGGTATACATGTTCTAGTTGGTTTCCTTGATGATCTTTGGGGCATTCTAGCTATTGTGGGTTGCTCCACTTGGGTTTGTAGTGAAATTGGGTTAGCTTGAGAGATGATCCTCTCTAATGGAGATGCTTCTCTAGTATTTAGCTCTGCTGCATGAGTTTTTGTCTCAAATAGAAAAATCCTTGTAGGTTCTAATCTTGAAGAAAAGGGATTTGACCCATTGATTGCATAATCCTTTCTGTCTCGGTGAGGATCATTGTTCCTATTCTTGTTGACTCTATTGCTTCCACTTCCCTAATTTCATCTCGTGCTCTGATAGTTTCCTCTCCTTTATGTGCTATAGTTGCAAATGTTTATTGCACCAAGATATCTTTAAACTTGGTAATCTTTGGGTTTTCTTTTCTTTGAAGAACCTCTTCCCAATATTGATCATTTTCAGTGAAGAGCTCATCTTCATAATTTTTGTGGGTGTAAGGCCAACATGAAACTATTTTCCATGAGTGTTGGGGTGTTATCCCTTTGGGATCATGTCTACAAAACCGACCTATAGTGAACCCATATACCAAATAGATCAAGCCTTCTTACTTGTCATGTGTAGCTTCTTTGACCATATAATACCTAATGTGGAAACCATAGGGTATAAAATCTCTCTTCTTATCCTTCACCAGAGAGGCACTGAAACCCTTTAAAAGGGTCTGGTACCATATTTCTCCCAATATCAAACATTCTGGGACACAAGAAGGGAATATATGTGGAGCCTCGGTAGCTCCAAAAACCCTAATATAAATGTTACTCTCTTCTAGATACCAATGACCTACTTTGGATATCATTTTCTTTGTTGCTACTGAAATTCTTGGAAAATTTTGTCTTAAAATAATAAAATGTATATTGGATAAGAACTCATCACATATCATGGCATAAAATTTATTATACTTGTTTTCCCATAGGATTATAAAATACACATGTACATGCAACTCAATGACATGCCATCTTAGATTCATACTTGGGAAAACATTCCTTGTGCAGATCACATCCAACAAGAAGGATTCCATGAAAAAGGATGGTGTTTCACCTTATTTTGTTTCCTCATCTTGTTGAATAGTGATTCTCAATTTCTTTGAAATAATGCCCCCCTAGTTGAAACTACTTCCAAATACCATGAGAGTATATGTCAGGGGCATCCATGCTTTAAAAATCTTGAACAATCCTTTTCTCCATACAATCGAAAGATCAATGCCATTAAGTACATGCATGGTTCCCTAAGATTTGTTGTGTTGTAATAACCATTGGTCATGTTCAAGAATTTCTTATCTTCCCTCCACCTAGAAGTTGATAATTGGTTGGTGTTATGTCGCTCGTAGAACTTAACCACAAAATCATTATTCAATCTTTTTTTCGGGTCTCTAAGCTTGTAATACTTTTGCACCTCTATTGGAAGGAATACACCAATGCTTTCCCCTTCCACATTATTGATGACACATTTATCAATGTCTGTATGGTCAATTATCCACTCTATGGTATCTATGCAAAGAAAAATGGGAGTTTGGCATGCCACCTTGTGTAAGGAAAACCATCTAATGTTTGAAAAAACTTGGGCATCCAATTCCCTGACCCCTGGAACACTATGAGGCATAAAATTTGGAAAATATTATTGATGAATCTTGTTATAGAGATCACCTCAAGGAGGAAGGAGAACCTTATATGTGGTTCTTTCCTCTGTATCTCCGAACATTGGCAATTGAACAAACTGCTTCTTGGTCTATATTCGAATTAAGGCTCTACTTTCATTGCAAATTCCAACTCTCTTGCTACTATTGGACTTGATCCTTCACCAACTTCTAACTCTTTCCCTTTGGGTGTCCTTGGTGAAAGCCTATTTACTGACCTTTGAGAAGGAATATTTCCTGCATGAGAATGCCAATATGATTTGCAAGCTATTATAGAAAATAACTACAAATTTAGAGATGTATAACACCTAAAAATGTCACAGTAGGATTTTATGTTACCTTCTTTGCAGATAACCTTTTCTTACTAGAATTTCCATGAACTGACACTGGAGGCAATATCCTTGGTGGTTTCTCTCCTTCTCTTGATCGAAGGGTGATTTCCTTGAACATAATGTGAAATTGGAAGAAAGATTTCATTACATATTCAAATTTCTAGATCCCACAAACTCACCATGTCATGACTGGTATTTAATTGGAGGGAGTACAACATGATCTTTGAAATCTTCAAAAATTAAACTTGATCTATTCCATGCTTGGTAGTTAGTTCATTTTGAGTTGATGGTGAGGAGGCCTGTTGTTTCTAGTTTATCGGTAATTTCAGGTTTAGAATTGATCGGCACGCAGTATCAAGGATCGAAGGGATTTGTTAAGTGTCACTTATCTTTGACAATTGTTAGGAGGAAAATATCTCTATGGTTAGGGGTAAAACACAACAGATGGAAATGACTGTAGAAATCAACTCTAATCTCAAGTATGCTATATAAACAAATATGCTAACATGACAAGATAAGAGGCCTACCTCGTCCATACGTTCGATTAAGTCCACAGTTGAGCACCTGCACCAAATAAATATACCTGCAACTAGTCCTCAACAACCAAGACTCAACAACCAAGAAACAAAATCATACAGTGATAATATATATTGTTAGCACATTCAATAGCATAATCCATCAACATTCATAACAAATACACCCATGGAATAATAATTCAAATATTTACGAGATATTGATTGGACGAGAAAAGAGTATTTCTATTAAGATATAATCAATAGAAGTGAATGAGTTACAAAATTTCGTGTTGGCACAGTTTAGAACCGAGAAACTAAGTTCCTTCCAGCTGGGTCTCCACCACTTCAATCCTCCACCAAAGGAAAGCTCATATAAGAGAGGCAATGAATTGCTCAATCAATAAGGGAAGATCTTGGGGGTTGAACAATGTGTTAAGACTTAAAGGACAAAGGGATGCAGACTCAATGTGAACTGAATAATTTCTTCAGAGTAAGTTTGGTCTCAAAGTTGAATTATTTCTCCTCTTTTCCATAGCTCGAATTTGGCCCATTTATAGCCTTCAAGTGGAACTAAAGGGTTGAATCAGAATTTTCCAATATATGGAAGGCCAAGGATCATTGATCGCATGATGTGACATGGAAACCCAACACCATTTTTTAATTTTGAGAACATTTCCCGATGTACAGAGGCTATAGTGGTGCAAACCGTGTATACAGATGTTGTAATATAGGCAGGGCACGTATATGTGGAAAAATCATGTTTTTAGCTCTGGGATTTGCAAAAAGGGACTTCAAGTCTGCATAGGGAAATGGCAAAAGGCCCTCTGTGCAAGATTGCATAGGGTGAGGCAAATATTGCTATAACATATTCCCCCTAATGTGTGAGGTCATAGGAGTATCTGTGATGGCCAAAATACATTATAAAACCCAGAAGTGGAGTAATGGGGACCCATTTGGAAGAACTAGTTACTCATTACAATCTGTACTGACTTTGCATACATGGCTGCCAATTTGAATTACACTGTATACCCATGTGAAAATATACCAAACAACTGTTCATGTCTATGAATAGAAAAATACAAATGTGGTTACATGCCAAAGGCTTTCATAGTCATGAACAAGGCCCAATAAAATCAGTCTCAAAATCAATCTAAAGATATCTGTATACAATGGAGTACAATTTGATCTCCCATGATCACTGAAGTCACACAGGTATTGGTCCAATGAAAAGGTAGCAACAACTCAGTAAATTTGCGACTATAAACTGATGTCTTCATGTCTTCTACACAATCCACCAAAGGTGCAAGTCTACATCATGTGAATAAAAGAGTTTAGGTTGAACACAATGAGACTTCATTTGATTACCGGTCATTGAGGTATACCATTAACAAATGAGAGACAACCTACCGATGATGAAAGTAGTTATCAAGGCACCGAGTACATTCTTACAAGTGTGAATAATGGAGTCGGGGTCAAACACTTGAAGAATCATTGATCAGGAGACATTGATGTATTCCCAACTGTCGATGGTGAGAGAACCTTCCACTAATGACTACAATCCTCTAGGTACTCATAGGACTCTAGGTATCGTCTCCAGAATAGATGAGTTGAAGTCGATGGAAGGAGACCCACTGAAAGGAGAGAATTAAGGCATCTCTCATCATTCAACACGAGGTACAAAGCAGGATCTTGATGATGGGAAATTAGACGGAGAACATGTTCACGAACCAACAACCCTGTGTGTCTTTCACGTGTGTCAGGTGCAAGAGGTACACGAAAAAGACCCTTTGAATAACATCCAATGAGGAAAACTATTGACAAAGGAAAGGAAACCACCAATAAGGATAATGGAATCCAAGACACTACACAAATCCCAATGTGTGAATAGATGTCTTGCCGTCGAACATAAGGGAAACCACCTAGTCAACGAACAATGATGAAATGTCGACTGTTGGGTTCAAGGTTACTTACCAATGAGGAAAGTAGGACCATGGTGCGCAATAGGAATAAAACTTCATGTGATTTTGAGACAAACTAAGGGTATGACCAACATGAAAAGTCAAGAGTTCTGAGGAATGGCCGATGCAGGTTGATAAACATCCTTTGAACAAGAGCATGATACATATGGAAGACTTTGGTAGCATAGACTCAATGATGAAACCATAATATGCAAGAGGCATCAATCAAATTCTCCATAGAGACTGGAAGAGTAACCAGTCGAGGGAGTAAACTCTTTGTAACAAGCTCAACTTCCTAAGGTCATGCTAAACCCAAAATTATCATGACAAGTGAACTCAAAAATTCTATGCTTTGTTCAAAGGAGACAAGATTGATGCCAATATAAGATAATATTACCTTCCTGCCCATATGCATTTTTTTCGTATTCAAATGAATGTTATGATATAGAGGAGGAAACGAGTGTCACAAGTAAGCAAAACTAGTTCCAGCAGTGGAACATACCTATGCTCAATGCAAAGAGGTGCATGCGGGAGATGGATACTCGGGGGAATATTCCTTCCTAGGTATAGGTTTTCAAGTTGCAAAGGATATAAACAAGGATCTGCTTGGTTGAGGATGAAAAATTGTTGAGGCAAATGGTTTATAACACAAAGCGAGAACCAACAATAGGTTCAATACTGCAAGCAAGGGCATGAGATGCAATCACAACTTAATGCCAAAAAATGTCCTTTTTCATAATATTAGTCTACTTGGTTTGAAAAAAGGATAAACTTGTACCAAATAGATGTCCTTTCAAATCCAATTTGCGAGTTTGAAAGAGACAAGTTCACTCAAAAATCTTTTCTCTTTTTGAAAACAAGTCGGAAAAATAGCTTAAATCAAACTCACTTGGGAGTCCTCTAGGTATAGGTGATCATGTTTATGAGTGAGAGATGAGGTTCAACATAAAGTCATGTATTAGCTATAAGGGACTCCTGGTCCTACGGAAAATATCTTTGCATGGGCACCGAATGAAGCAGAGGGTCTAACTCGAGTACCCATGTTTGGTAAGTCTCTACCATTTGATAATGACACTTCTAGTAGCAGATAGAAAGTTTCATGTCACTAGAAAATGGGTTCATACCTATGGAATATGAGTGAAAGTTATAGGACGATGCAAGTGTGCATGATGGAATGGATACCTATCCTATATGTTGGGTAGAAAAAATACATGTCTGAAATTATGAAGGGTTGACATAACGCTGAAAACCACAAGGATCTCTGGATAAAACTACAAAACCAACTCAATCCACTATTGTATTAGTCCATTAGGCGAAAAATATTATCTGAAACTATGCAAAGTGGGTAAATTTTTTCTATAAATAGTAAAAAAAACAAATTTACTATACCATTTTACTTTTTTACCCAAATAGTGGATTTTGGGCCAAATTACCTATGATCTTCAACTGGGGATTGTGGAAGCTACAAGTGACGGAATCAACGACCATCTACACCAGGTAATTCCTCTTCCCCTCCTCTTTATTTTTAGTGGATTACATTTTGTATTTAGGTTTCAATTTTTAAGTTATTTAGGGTGCAAATTATAAGTTTAGGTGTACATGGGCTACCGTTCATCGGGTCATGTATACGTGTGATTATACGCAGTTGTCTAAAATAAATCCAGCATATACTCAGCCCTATACATGATTGTAAACACTGCAACCCACGTATATGTCCATAAACAATGTTTTTAGTGAATGCTAACTCAAAAAATGATTTTTCTCTTGCAGGATGGTGCTAGAGTGGAGGGAAAGGGAACATGAGGAGGTAGATGTTGCTGTGGAAAGATATTTGGGGGCCCAAATGGTCTTGAAAATATGTGGGTTGTATAATTTTTTGGATCTCAAAGGGATGAGGGCCCAAGTGAGATTGCTACATTTGTTCATGGATTATTGGGATCTAGACACTAAGAGATTCAACCTTGATAGGAAACCATTAAGGATTGAAGTCGAGGATATTTATTTCTTGACAGGGTTGTTGCGTCGGGGTGAGGTAGTCAACCTCAAAGCCAAGGGAGATGGTAGAGGTATGAATATAGAAGAATACATAGTCTCTCATTGCATTGCAGGGATCGAAAATGTCGAGAGTCAACTCCCCATCCAAGAGATAAACAATCTAAGCCTCAATATTTGCATCCTCATTTTGACATGGATCACAAGATTGGCCTCATTGCACTAGGAATCGAGGTTTCTTATGTTATACTTCGTAGAGTTCTTGAGACCCATGGTGTACAACTGGTGCACCTCACTATTGGCTAACATGAAGAGCCAATTGAAAAAATGAAAACATGGTGGTAAGAGGAACTTCAGGTTCTCTTATATCTTGTGTATATTTGTCTTCGAGTGGGTTCCAGGTTTGGGACCTAGACTTGAGATCCTTCTGCGAGGACCTCGTGATCCAGCCATGGCACGGTGGACCAAGGTGATGAGACATCAGGGGGGAGGTAGGGTGCCCACACCCTAAAACAATGATTTCTTTTACTGGTGGAGACGACAGGCCATTTCTTTGGATGAATACCCCTATGCAGGGATCAACTTCAGATGGTACCCTAACATGCCATTACCACTAGGGACCGCCTACGGGGACATAGGTATGTCAAATTTTTTTAAATATTTCATTTTTTTGTATTTTTGTATAGGAAAACAAAAATATTTTTGGATGATGTTTAAGTACTAATTAGACACGTATGTGATGTAGACATAGGTCCACGAGGGGCAGACAAGCTTCCATGACATCGTCGAAGGAACCGGGGAGATGAGGCGGCGAGAGGAGAAGCATAGAGAGTCCTTCCAAACGTGCAGGGCAACCTGTCTCATTTGACACAAAGGATTCTGATGGTTCAGGTCCAAGATCTGAAGGAGGCTATGTAGCGACAAGTGGTAGGTGTGCCCAGAGCTTGGGTGTGACTCTTTCACCGTCTCACAAATGCCATAGTTTGATATCATGACACACATTTGGTGCCCCAAGCATAGATGTCATGAGTTTTGTATTATCGTTTGTATATGTGTATTGAGGGTGTTAGCCCCAATTTTGTACTATAAACATCATATTTTTTGAAATATATATAGAAACATGTTTCTTTAGCTTTACTTATGTTACAATGTGTACATTAAGGAGAATTTTTTCTTTTCTTTAGTTAGGTGACAAATGTCAATATAAAACGAAATTAGCATATGCATCAAATATATAATTAGAACTCTTAGGTATGTGATGATAAGTAATAAAATACAATTGTCATTCTAAAAGGCGTACTCGTAGGAATCGTTGGAGTAACGTAGGGTCATGCACATGGTAATTGTCATTCAAATAACATACTACTAACTAGGAATCCAAGCGAACCTCCAAAGAGAGAATACCATGTGAAATGGCATTGTGTAAAAGTTCTATAATGGTGCTATATTCGGCCACATTATTCATGGATGGCCCTTGGAATACGCCACCTGAAGACACCAGTAGACCCTCGGGTGAGTAAATAACCCAAGCGATGGAATCCAATTTCTGTGTATGACGATTGTCTCTGTCTGTGAATCCTAAGTAGACCGAAGACTCCATTGACATCTTCCAACCAAGGGAAAACTCAATAAGAAAGTTGAAGAAAAAAAAAAAAGGGAAAAGATATATACACTAAAATATATTAGCAAAGAGTTACATGCAATCTTGGGGCTCAAGCGTAATATATTTTCAAGTAGAGCCCATTCCTAGGCTAAGCCAACATGTTTCCTTCATAATATTCTAATTCATATGCTCCTTTTTCTAATACACATCGCATGATATAGGGACTGTGCCACATGGGTTTGAACTTTCCTTCCCCTAGTGGTTCTTTGGCTTGATCATATAAAAGGACCAATTCACCCTCAGCGTACAATCGAGGACAGAAAAACTTATCGTATTGGACCTTGACACATCTTTATTCACTTCGATAGTCATAGAGGCATCTCAATGTTTCTCTTCAAGGCTCTCTAGGTGCACGAGGCATCATTCGAGATCAGAAGTGTCAGGTAGTAGTGCAACTACCAATATAAGGGAAGGGATTTCGCATTAAATAGGTAATATCAAATCCACACCGTCTACTAACTAGAAAGGAAAAAAACCAGTGGCACTCTTGACCAAGGTTTGGTATGCCCAAAGTGCGGGATATAACATGATATGCCAGTCAATTTTTCTCTGGCTGACAGTTTTCTACAAAATGGTCTTGAGAGACTTATTTATGGCCTCTACCTATCTATTTTCTTGGGGGTAGTAATGGGAATAATTACTATGCTTAAACCCCAGTTTAGCTTCTAGTTCTTCAATCATTTCATTTTGAAAGTGACTTCCATGATCAATGAAAATATAACTCGAGATTCCAAACCTAGCAATAATTTGATTGAATACGAAGAAGGTGACAATCTTCTGGTCGGATTTAACTATAGGAATGGACTCAACCCACTTAGTAAATTAGTTGATGGCCATGATAATGTGTTGATGACCCTGACCCTCAACTGAAGTTTGGCTGAAATCAACAAAGTCCACCGCCCACTTGTTGAAGGGACCGACGGTAATGAATAGATGGAGAGGGTCTGGATGCAAGCACATTTTTCGAGTGAACACCTAGCAATGGTGACACTTCTTAACCACTACAACACAATATTTAAAGATAGACGGCCAAAAATAATCTTCTCGCAAACATTTCTGGGTTGTCACAAGCCTAGATAGATGACCACCATAAGCCCCATTGTGGCAATCATTTAGAACTGACTTGGATTCTTTGTGAGTTAAAAAATGATGCAAGATATTGTCTATTCCTCGATGATACAGAGTGTCACCAATGATAAGGTAATTCTTAGCTTGGTATCTTATACGTCGTCAGTCATCGCGCGAGATATGTTGAGGGAACTTCCAAGTTTGAAGATAGAGAATAATGTCTCCATACCATGGGTCAGACAAGGAGACAAGGAAAATGTGTTCATCTGCAAATGAATCAACATGAATAACATCCTCGTCCAACCGAGGGAAGTCAGATATTAACTCTGCAAAGACTAGTGATTTCTTGGATTTCATAGAAGCGAAATCGAGATCGAATTATTGTAAAATGACAATCCATTTATTTTATTTCCCCCCTATGATATGCCTTGTAAGTACGTATTGAAATGGATTGGCATGGGAAACCATAGTAGTTTTTCAAAGAAATATATAATGGTGTAATCGTTGGATTGTGTGAACGGCAGCCAAAGCTAGCTTTTCAATGTGATAATATTTGAGGTCAGGACCGACTAAATTTTGACTAAGATAGTAAATTACGTGCTCGTGGATCTCATCATCCTCCTGAACCAATACCATACCAATCGTCTCTTCATACGCGGCGACATAAAGCAAGTAATCTCTATGATAGTCAAGAGACTTCAGCAAAGGCGTCGATACCAATGATTTCTTCAAAGCATCTAAGTATTCCTAGGCTCGCTCATCCCAGATAAAAGGGGTGTCCTTATTCAAGAGATGCATGAAACCCTTAGTAATATTGGCATAGTTCACTATAAACCGATGTAAAAAGTTAGCTTTCCCCTGTAAACCTTGAAGTTAGCTTTCCCCTGTAAACGAAGTATTGCCGTAACCTTTAATGAATCTACCATGATCCCAATCTCAGAGACTAAAAACCGTAGAAGACGTCCATACCTAACGTAAAATATGCATTTATGAGGGTTCAACTGAATGCAATAATGGAAACATATTTCAAAAACTAGCCGAAGGTGCTGAGGGTGATCCACTCTCTTACGAGAGTGAGCAACAAGATTGTCAAGATAATCTTTGACTATATGCTTAAGATCATGGAATGCGAAGTTCATAGCATGTTGGAAGGTTTCTACGGCATTTTTAAGGCCAAAAGGCATCTTCTGGTATGCGAAAGTACCCCAAGGAAAAATAAATGTCATCTTATGTTGATCCTCAGGTTTAATTTGAATTTGGTTATATCCTAAAAATTCACCCATGAAAGAAAAAACTTCGCTTCCCGCACACTCAGTGAGGATATGATCGATGAATGGTGTCATGAAGTTGTCCTTAGGACGGGATTTTTTTCAGGTCACAAAAATCCATGCATACATGGATGGTTCTTTGCTTCTTATTCACAGGAACGAGATTGGATACCCATTCATTCAAGGGAACCGGGTAGAGTTGAATCCAGCATTAAGCAGTTTCTCTACCTCTGCCTTAATAGTAGGGGCCTTCCAGGGATTGACATCTCTAAGACGTTGTCAAATAGGATTAGCATCTGGGTAAGTTTTAATCTCATGTTTGACAATTTGAGGGTCGATTCCTGGCATCTCTTCATATGACCAAGTGAATACATCTCAGAATTCCTTGAAGACTTCAGTGTAGATTAGGATTTATTTTGGAGAACAATCCACACCGATGTGTACATTTTAAATCTTACCAGGGGTACAAGAGATATCGATTGTGATGGTAGGGGAGATACTCGCCATATTTCCTTCGGCATAAATGTCATGCGTATAAAGAAAAACTACGGTGTGACTGACTATCTCGCTTAGAGTAGATCTAAAGTCATCTTGTTCGATTCTAGAAAGCTCTAGGAGAAAATAAGAGCGATGATGCATATAATCCCAACGTTTGTCAGAACCATTCATGGCCTCGATGATAACTTCATCCGAGGGAAAAGTCTCATCGAGGCAATCATCTGAACAAGACGATGAATTTTCCCACACGGGCTCAAGAACAGGATCCTCGTCGTCCGTTTGCGAGGTGGTAGGATCAGGATCGGTGGAAGACTCAAGAACAATGTGATATGTTATCTCTGTTGTCGATAGTGGCATGGCCATTAAATCATGTGACTAACCTTCACAAGACATAATCGAGGAAGGTAGGGTGCAAGGATCATTAAAATAGGAAGTGCAGAAAGGAACGTACCTCTCTGATGAAATGGGCCTACTGGACATGGTGTAAATATGGTGAACCGGTGCCATGAATTCGAAGGTACCCATAAGGGATGAATACATTCCAACACTGATATTCTTAGTTTCCGGCTGAGAATTGTCGACCACAGAATCACAAGTGTGATAAGTGGAGGTGTGTGTACCATGTTTAATAACTCTACACCTTTTAGAAGGAAAAGACTCAAAAAGCGATGGTAGCTGTAACAAGAAGCAAGGCATGCAGGGAAGATGGTATGGCTCCACGATGACTCAAGATTAAAGATATAAAAAACAAATCCTAAGGAAAACTAGTAATCAAAGAGCACACCAAAAAATAATCAAACGACCAATATGCACACAAACAGGATAAAGTGGCTGAAAGGGACCTCCCTCTCTAAAGTAGGTATGCCTCGCCCAAGAGGGGCCTGAGACTCTACTGCTAAAGATTGGAGGAAATAGAATCAGTTATAAGGTCCCTCATGGGCTTAACAAATAGTTGGTCAGATCCCCTCGGAGAGGTAATCCTCCATAAAGGTTGTGTGCTGTCTGACCCTTATCTGACCCAGGGTACCTACAGAATGACCCCTGCAAGTAACCTATGTGGCACCTAAGTCAAGCAACTAAGCAACAACGGTATAATTGATGCACAGGAGAATAGTCCTAACTCAGTTCCACCATATGGGTAGGGTAGCAAAGCCTGAAACTTTGAAAGAACCACCTCTCACATAGGTAAGGGCACTAGAAAGATCCCCATATACAAATAGATCCCTAGAAATATATCTAACGTGAAGAAGGTATCGGGGGGATATCCCTTCAATCGACCTCATGCAACCTCATTCTTAACTCCAGTGTAAGAGGAGCCTCTTCATATTACTGATTATACAATGGATTTATCCACTCCCTTAGTCAAACACATATGTTGATTTAATAGCCTTGGATAATTTTACTCACAAAATCCTATTCCAAGGCTCTAAATACTAAGCTAGTTTGTGCACCCTAGAAAATAAAATCGTTACTAATCAATTTTAAATCATAGTATTAAATTTAATGGCCTTGCTTACTCAAAAGGTGTGGTCGTGAAACTACTGATGTTATGACTTAGCAAGTAAAATAAATGAATATGAATACAATGCAAAGTCCTAACTTCAATTTTCAATAAATGATATGCTTTTCAAAAATGTGATTTTCAATTCAATTCTAAATAAAATGCAATAGTTATTTACATGCACTAAGATAAATGAGAAAGACTCAAGAGATCAAAATCCCAATCAATGTAAAATGCCTAATATTTTTGTATTTTCAATATAAGAGAATGAAAATGCAAGGACTGAACAACAGCTTGATATAAAGACTCTAATGTGTATAGACAGAGACAAGCCAAGTAGGATATCAAGGAGAAAAACACCCAGCCCAAGGTGCAAGGACAATCGAAATGAAAATATGATGAGAAAGGAACTGCCAAAAAATTCAACCAAAGACAGGCTTCCTGTCATTCCACAAACAATTAACAGTCACCACAGAGACCCAAGAAGACTCAGCAATCATCAAAAGCTACCCAGCAACAACCAAACTCAGCAATAAAGAAACAAAGGTTGATGTACATGACTATTCAATGGAAAAGTGCATATGTACGCATCTTGCAAAAGTACACCACGTGTATGTACGCGATTTTCAAGCTAAAACATGTGTATATGTCTCAAAACACAACTAGGATAAGGAGAAGGCTAAAAAACTCAGACTCACAGTGAACAGAGGTTGTCAAGCAATCATACGACAAGAAAATCAATGTGAACAAGATAAATCTAAGGAGAAAAACACTCTGAACCCCAAAAAAGAAGACTTTATCCCCAGTATGGTCACCAATTCTGTTACAAGGAAAATCTCTCTATGGATAGGGGTAAACCACAATAGACGGAAATGAATACATAAATCAACTCTAATCTCAAGTATGCTATATAAACAAATATGCTAACAAGACAAGATAATAGGCATACCTCTGCCAAATGTTCAATAAGGTGCACCATTGAGCACTTGACCCAAAGAAATATGCCTGCAACTAGTCCTCAACAACCAAGGAACACAAGAATATGGTGATAATATATATTGTTAGCACATTGAATAGAATAATCCATCAACATTCATAACAAATATGCCCATGGAATAATAATTCAAATATTTGTGAGATATTAATTGGATGAGAAAAGAGTATTTATATTAACATATAATCAGCAGAAGTGAATGAGTTACAAAATTTCATGTCAGCACGGTTCAGAACTAAGAAACTAAGCTCCCTCTAGTTGGGCCTCCACCACCTCAATCCTCCACCAAAGGAAATCTCATATAAGAGATATAATGAAGTTCTCAATCAATAAAGGAAGAGCTTGGGGGCCAAACAATGTGTTCAGACTTAAAAGAAAAAGGGACGTAGACTCAATGTGAAGTGAATAATTTCTCCAGAGAAACTTTTCTCTCAGAGTTGAATTCTTTCTCCTCTTTTCCATAACTCGGATCTGGCCCATTTATAGCCTTCAAGTGGAACTAAAGGGTCCAGTCAGAACATTTCCAGTATATGGAAGGCCAAGTATCATTGATCTCTTGACGTGACATGGAAGCCTGACACCATTTTTTTTTATTTTGGGCACATTTCCAAATGTACGTGGGATGTAGTGGTGAAACCTATGTATACGCATGTTTTAATATAAGCAGGGTGCGTATATGTGGAAAAATCATGTTTTTATCTCTGGGATTTGCAAAAAGGGACTCCAAGTCTGCATAGGGAAATGGAAAAAGGCCCTATGTGCAAGATTGCATAGGGTGAGGAAAATCTTTCTATAACAACATCTTTCCGATGTCGATGAGCATTTAGCAAGAGAATATTAAGCAAGTTATTCATGTTTCATGGGTTTCGAGGGAAATGACACAGCAAGAAAACCATAATTCCATGTGCATTGGTGACCCTAACCTTCGATTCAATAGTTTTGGAATCGTTTGAAAACCTAGTGGTAATCCCTATGCGAGTTATTTTAGAAATAATTTTCGTCCGGTGACTAGATCTTTGTTTAAATGGATGAACGACTTTGATTGACCCAAAAGGAAACAGACAGTCTAGATATATTTGTGGTATCAACGTCGAAAAAAACATGCATATTAAGTAATTTTTTATGTTTAAAACTTACCAGTGGTCGATGTGTGCATCGACATCAGTAGTCTACTCTGACCCTTACGCTCTTCTCTTATTGGTAGAAAAAACAAAATCCGATGCATAATTTCATTACCGTATAGTATGATGTAGATGTGATGATGTGGCAGACGACATGAAAACTAAGTTTCAAAGGATGACATGTATGTTTTCATGATGGTATGGGTAGTCTGTGTAGCTAGACATGTGGCATGTGACACGAAAAGTGCGGAAGGTGACATGGACAACCTAGTCATTGAAACAATACTACGTGGTGGTACACATCAACGATCAAGTTTTTCCCTTATACATGATCGATGACTAAGATTTTTTTTCTTGATTCTCGTAATTCATCAGCATCGAGAGAACTCTATTCTTGTTTTGTTTTTTTGGACTTACATGGATTGTTTCCAAGTCCAATGGTCTATTGGTGATTATAGAAATATTTTGACTCCTGGGCACATTAACACACTTTGTCGATGACCGATGCATTATCGTCGATCTTCGAAATTTATTCCATTTCAAAAAATGCACACAGCTTTCCCCCGATCCTAATTACAAGAAATTCGTTCAAACTTGTTTTTTCTTTATCCCTTGATGATTTCATTAGCATTTCTTGGAAAAGGCATTGGTTTTCTCGTCTTTCAATCATTTCTTTTTCTTTTCTTTCCTGATGCAAAACATGAGAATTTGAACTTTGTATTTTATGGAGATTTTAAATGTAAAGAAAACAAAGGAAAAAATGCATAAATTTAATGAAGGATAAATATGTAACCTATGTAAATCCAAAAGAGGAAAGTGTAAGATAATTAAAAGGAAAAGTGGTACCCAAAAATTGAAACTTTTAAGGGTGTGTTGAGGACTCAACACCTACATAAACTAAGAAACCAGAGTGATAGAAAAGGTAATACCAAGTCAATTATGAATTAAATAAATAAGGTGACCAACTAGTTGTTTGTACAGAGTGTCATTGACTTTACGAGAATGGTATTATTTGGTCAACTGAATCCCATATTGAAAAGGGGTATCACACACCTTATAGTCGACCATCTTAAAACGTTTTAGGAGATCCAATACATATTTAGATTAAGACAAAAAAAACCACCAGATAGAGGTAAAACTTGAAGATCGAGAAAGTAATGCAAAAGACCAAGATATTTCATATCAAAAGTGTCAGCAATTTTATTATTCCATCTAAATAGTAGATCAAGATTATTTCCATTTATGACTAAGTCATCAAAATATACAACAATTAAAGTATCACCATTATCATGTAATACATAAATATTATGGTCAAATTCACAACGTTTGAATCCAATATTGAGAAAGAAGTGATCAATATTAGCATACTAGGCCCTTAGAGCTTGTTTCAAACCATAAAGGGACTTATGTAGTTGACAAAAAAGATTAGAATCCATCACAAAACCAGGGTTTCTTTCCATGAATATTTCTTTGGATAAGCCACCATGAAGAAATGAACTTTTAACATCCATCTAGTGGATCTTCCATCTGAAACGAGCAATAAGGGAAAGAATCAGTCAAACATAATTCATCTTTGCAATAGAGGAAAACATTAAGTGTATTTGATGCCTTCTTGTTGAGAAAATATTTTGTGACCAAGCAATCTTTATGAATATTGAAACCATCTTCAAAAGTAAATTTGGTCTTATAAACCCATCACATTTCACAATGTTGTCCTCTTGAGGGTGAGGAACTAAATGTTGATTAATTGGGTTGGTTGTCACTGATGTCAACCCTTGAAGCAATTCCGATAGAAAATTCTGGTAGCCCCAATAGTATGGTTAAGGGACTCAACATTGTTTGAGGTATAGAGTTATGAAGAGCAATGTTTCTACAGGTAAGACTATTCTATATGGATAGTACATGTCATGCCATTTTCGGTGATATGTGGAACTTCACATAACTCCTCACGGTTAGAAATTTATGGCCTTGTGAATTTGGATAACCCTCTTGAGTTATCTAGAAGCCCCTAGAAGGTCAAAGAAGTCAAATTATTCTAGAAACCCCTAGAAGAAGTTCACTAGTCAAAGTGGGTAAAACTAGGAGGTAATCATGGGTTAAGTTGTTGAAATAAGAAAATAATTAAAAATAAATTATTTGAAACTAGAAGTGGAGAGTTTACTATTTTTGGATAAAGTGGTTATAAATGGACAAGTGGTTAGAGGTGGGTTAGCCCTAACAGAAGGAATTTGGGTGAAGTTGGTTAGAATATAACCCCTAGAGGAAGCTACTTGGAGAGTATAAATAAGAGAGAAAGGGTATCCTATTAGAACCTATTGACAACATTGAATATCTATTATTGTGTAAGGTTTATTGCATGTACTCATTGATACATCTGAATTTATGCAAGTCTGATGTAGCACAAAGGGTTGACGAAAAATGTTTCGAAGTTGCAGAAATACTAAAAAAAACTAGTTTTTTAGTTGTATGTGGGTTGCAATGGAAGAGGTCGCGTATGTATGTGAATTGGCTATAATATCCCCAAGAATGAGCCCCAGTTGTATTTATAAATTGTAAACATGTTTTGTAGGCTGGTGAGCTGAGTGTTGATAAGTTGGTGGGCTTATGTGTTACTAGGTCAGAGAGCCTAGGTGTTAAAGGCCAGGAGCCTGATTTTGTACATGTAATTATGCATAACATTAATAAAGATTAAACATTGTTGTGTGCAAACCGACCATAAAGAAAGAGTGATGGGGGACTAATATTCCACAAGGTGGGTAAGGGAAAGGGGGATGAAATGTCGAAAAGAGGGGCTAATCTTAGGGGCTTAAGTCCTTGAGAATAATAATTTATTATTATTCCAAAGCTGTGTGACACCATATTTTTATCATAAGTTCCTGGAAAAGGGAATGCATACTTGATGGAGTGCATGCAGCTTCATGGGAGAAATGTGTCAGCCCAGGCACATGCAATTTAAACCAAGAGTTGAGATGTGATGGGGGTTCATCCTCCATTCTTCAGTCTGTTGTCTGAACTGTTTGAGTCTATGCTTGACCTCTGTATTGATTCCCTGTCACGCACCCTAAAAACCAGAACCGTGAAGTCGATCGGTGTATTCCCGTGAATCTTGTGGCCTCTGTATTTTACCTTTGCAATATTCATGCATGCACCTGAGACCCAAAATCAATGAATCGTTCTTTATCTTCTGAGGAACCCAAAATCTGAGTAATTTCCTTAGCTGTGTCTTGTTTTAGCATGGGTTGTTACCGCCTGCGGTGCCATGCCCATATGTTGTTGCTACTGTCATCCCTATGTGAATAAGTTATAAACCATTGTTGTTGTCCTCACCTGGTTGGAGCTGAGTCAAGGAGTGTGCTGAAGAAGCAGGTTGTCAGGCCAGTGGTTGAAGAGGAAGTTTTTCACACATGTGAGCATCTCTCTCCAAGTGTGAGAGTCTTCTGGGAAGTGGTTTTATCCCAGAGAGAGTCCAGCACCAGTTACAGAGCTCTGAGAATTCTTGATCCAGCGTGTTTCTAAGACCCATAGAGGGAGGTGAGGCAACGATGGACTATGCTTGTGAAAGTGTATACTCCCGGGTGGAACATGCATGTAGGAAATGAGAATCCATGAGTAGTGGGTGTAAGAAGGCTCTTGGAGAGAATCCTTTTGGTTTATCTGTGCAGTATTCCTGTAACCTCAACCTAATCTAGGATTCCCTTGCCCAAGGTGGAGCTTGGTCCTAGCTCAGGGGTAACCCACTGCTGAGCATGATGAGAAGCGTGGTATAAGGCTAGGAGGTTCTTGGAAGGTCTGCACGCAGTTGGTGGAGTTACTACAGTTTCAAAGATGAGTATCATTATGTGTTTAATTTCAATTAAAATGCATGTCTGTGATGGTTGTAATATTATCATGTATTCTGTTGCAATGATGAATTATTGTTAATTACCTTAAGTATGTATAATGGTAGTAACTCTATGTTAAATGTGTTAATTTGATTTAATGCATGTTATATATATGCATGGGAATGTTCTACGTAGTAGCGTTGCTCAGCCTATTGGTGGCTGGGAATGTTACAAAATGGTATCAGTGATTTAAAGGATAAGTTAAGGTTGTGCCGGTATCATTTCCCATCCTGTTGGTGGTTGGGGATGTTACAAAATGGTATTAGAGCATGGTTACAACACTGAGCCTAGATGGGCCATGTTAGTGGAATTTGAGGAAAGAGTTTCAAAAGGAGTTGTTGTCGAAATGGAAAAAATTCTAGTTCAGAGCCAAGGTTTCAAACACTGAGCCTGGATGGGTTGGATAAGTGGTCATTGGACCCAAGGTTTCAATAGGAAATTGTGTCTGGAGGACCAATTTAAAACCTCATAAACTTCATGAGTGCCAAGAAGTTACCTTGATCATGTTACGAAGATTAGGATGAGTAGTGGTGTCATAAAACCACAACAGAAGTGGTGCTGGGCTGCAGAGTAATGTGGACCTTAGGATCTGTTCAGGAGAAAGAAAATCCTTCACAACCATCATATCTGGTAATGTTGGAAAGCAATTAGCCGTGAATTCCTTTGGAAATCCACAGAGTAATAGAGTTTCTTCTACGCCGTAGGATATGTTCGGAAGGAAGGGAAATCCCTTACGACTGTCAGATCTAGAGAAGGTGCAAAGGAGTTAAACTGGAAGCCCTTCGGACTTTGCGAATTCAGTGAAGTATGATGTCAGAACCAAGAGAAGGGACAAAACCCAAAGCTCTAAAGTGGATTAACACCATAGATCTAGAGAGGTGATCTCGAACGTTGGATCAAGCCAATGTTAAAAGGTCAAACGCAGTAGTGAAGGCAAAAATCTCCCGAAGAGACGAAGTAGTGAGTCATGACGACTTCACTTGGATGGACGTGGACACATGCGATGTCTGCCACGTGTCAGTGGGTTTCAAACCTGTGGAAGGTTGAAATTCCATTTGGAATGTGACATGTTTCACCCATTTGAATGGGCCATGTATCGATCACTAGTATTCCACCATGTGGCTTGCCATATGAATAGGGCTAGTGGGGCCGAAGTTACATAATGTAGTTAAAGGTAGGAGGACCCACATTGGCGTTGATCACGATACATTAATATAAATGGCCAGGAGGCATTGCAGGGACCCATGTTGCACAGGAGTTAATTATCCAAGGCGGTCCCGCAATCCAAACCACAATTTCATCGAGGGCTTACGTTTGAGCGTCAAAAGAATTGTGGGATGAAAGCCAGGTTACTCCAAACCACTATTACATGCCCCTGCAATTGGAAAATGTTAATGGATGTGACGTAATGAAATCACCAAAGGTGATTGGGAATGTTTGGAGATTAATGGTTTGGGATGCGCAGATGTGAAATCCTCTGAAGGTCCATAACTCAGACGCCTGAGGTTCCATAGTAAGTGTCAGTCATCGGATGTTGAGTAGACTTGGATGGTTGATCTGCCCTACTTTGTAAGTTCGGTAATTCGGAACTCCGAGAGATTGTTGTGTGGTTCTTTGAAAACCTCTGAAGCCGAAGGCCCAAGTAAGCACCTAGTGATCTAGCGCTTGGTCATGGCCCATGATCACATGGATTGGGAACTGAGAGAAAGTAGTAGTGCCAAAAAATGATTACAGAGCAGAGAAGAGATAGGAAAGAAAATGAATTCTGAACATTTTCTTAAATTAGATTGGTTTGAATGTGCAAACTGGTGAAGTAGTGAATAAGTTTCAATTGTTTCTCTTCTTTGAGTTTTCGAGTGAAATAAGTGCACATTGTCTACAAGGAGTGCATTGACAGAGGTAAGTTAACCTCAGAGAAGCTCAGGAGAGATACCGTTGAACCTTCATCAACAGAAGTGCAAGGAGTGCATAGGAAGAACTCTATGTTGAGTTCAGAGAGAGATAGAGTCACTAAGAACTCTGTAGGGATCTACCAGGTGGGCATCAAGTGAGTGCAAGTGTACACAGAGAGAACTCTTTATAGAGTTCAGAGAGAAGAGTATCATAGGAAGATACTCACATAGCTGTTGAACACTCTATAGAAAACACTTAACAAGGTGTGCTTTGAGCAGAAGGTTTCCAGGAGGGAACCAAGTTTTCCTTTGAAAGGAAACATAACGGTTGAGACCCTTAGGAGACTAAGTAAATCAAAAATCTCAAAAGATAAAATGCAAGGAGTGCATAGGAGACATACTCATTCTAAGTCCTAAAGCTCATAAGAGATAACGGTTATGAGAGTGAAGATGAGATCTAAGAGGAAAACTTGCAGGATAAAGTTAAAAGGTCAAAACCTTTGAATATCCACAAACTCTTATAATTTAGAAGAGATTATAAGCTCAAGAGAGAGGGAAACATGGGTTGTTTGGTCACAGTGCAGAAGATCCTTCATTACAGAAGAAAGGAAAAGTTTGATATTTGAGAATTCCAAAGTATGGAGTTCTGAAATAACCCCAGTTGTCAATCTGGGAGAGGGAGATCTGAACTGTTGGAGGTAGATCTCAGTCGTCCGTTTATAAGCACCGTCAATATCACAAGATCGGTGGTCACCTCACATTATCGAGATATAAGGTTCTTGATCTTTACGAAGTCAAGGGCGGGCCGCAATCCAAACCACAATTTTGGAGAAAGGACACATGGAGGCTCAAGGTGAATTTCGGGACAAAAATTAGTTTGGTCTCAAACCACCTTTGAGTGTGCCTACAATCACGTGTTTGTGTGAGGTCACCACCCAAGGTCACCTCTAAGAAGGATCCAAAGAAAAAGGGGAGAGTGGACTTGTTAAAGTCCCTAAGTGATTTTGGATTGTCCATCGTCAAGGAGGACAAGTGGCATAAGATCCACAACTTCATAAGTTTGTGGACAAGGAGGAGGAGAAATAGCCAAAGTAAATATTGGTTTTTGATCCGAAAGTAGACGTGTGGCATTAGATTTGGAACTCCGGGTATGGAGCACTCTGGAGGAAAGCAGAGGGTGAAAGAAATGAAGTCCTGAAGGATATATCAAACGTTGATTGAGGAGGAGGTTGAAGGACCATTGATTTGGTATTGGTCGGAAAGAGCCGAAGTCCCAAAGAGAACTGGGGTCGTTTATTTGGAGAGGACACATGGAAGAAGATCTATCACTCTGGGAAAATTCACTCCGGAGATTTGTGTGTGTGGAAATGTGAGAACTCCTGAAGGCCGGAGAGTCAGAGTTCATCAGAACTGTCTAATTGTTGAGGATTGGTGTCAATAGATCTTCCACTCCAGAATATTTCCATATGGGAAAATAATATAGTTGAGAGTTGAAACTCCCGAGGGCCGGAGAGCCGAAATCAACCATAGCTGTTGATTTGGAAGGGAGCTACGTGTCGATAGATCATGTAGATCTGGGATTGCGTGTGGAAGGAGGATAGATAGTAGCCATTGATCATGGATCATCTCCATGGGATTGGAGATCAAAGGAAGAGCTAGATTTCGGGGCCATAACTTGCTCAGATGTTAAAAATCTGAGAGCAGGCTACAATTTATGCCATGATTTTATAAAAAAGATAGATGGCAGTTGGAGGTGAATTCCAGGGTGAAAAGCGGGTTGGTCTAAAACCAATCTATCCTATGCCCGCAATCACACACTTACGTGAGGTCATAGCCCATGGTATTATGAAGGAAAGAGCTAATGAAAAAGGGTCTAGTGGTTGAAACTTGGAGTTTTCGAAGTGCGCAGGAATAGCTCGTGGGTCTGTCAGGACCTGCACCTAAAGGGGAAAAGGGAGATTGTGTATAATTTTTTTGGGTTCAATCATGAGCCCAAAGATTCAATTCAACTCTGAAGAGTTGAATATCCTTTGATCAGGAGGTCAGCAGACCCCGCTGAGGTGGAGGCACTATGTCAAAAGTGCTCAGGGAAGGAATGATCATGCACAATGATCACAGTGACAGCACAAGAAGATTCAAGAACCCGGGAAGAATTTAAGACTTCTAGGTTCAACAAGGAAAAGTTTCACATGAGAAAGAAGTTGTTGCATTTTCTGTGGCAGCAAGTATGTTACGACTTGTTGAGTCAGATAGAGGAAAGAATGCTTACATGTTTTCAAGTGTTTTTGGTGATGTTGTTGCATAAGGAGTGAAGCAACAAAGAGCTGAAGTGATGGTTATAAGTTTGATAAAAGAAGCATGGAATATTCTTCTTCCATTAGACATTCAGGTAGTATAAAATTTATTAATGGCAGTCATGCAGGTATGAGTTTTTATTACTCTTTTTGCATAATTACTAAAAGGAAATTTAGGTAAAAATTTCCTTAGCCAAAGTTATTTTATAAAATCACATGATTATATTATTGAATGCATACCTGGATGTGGTAAAGGCTAGAGGCCTGTATTAATTCAATCCTTTTAGCTTATGAATGCACACACTGACACAGTAGAATGTCATGTTAATTTGGTTATGGGGGAATATACAAAGAATTAAAAGATAAGAACTTGTTATAGGAATGAATGCCAGTAAGTTAGTCATGTATGAGAATAGGACATGGTTGGATATGGCAAGGTATGGATATGGAAAGGTTATGAGCCACATAGGTACTAAAATATTCCTACCTTTAAATAAAACTTGGACTGCAACCTTTTAGCTAACACTAATGTACATGACATAATTATATTCTTGGTGTAGTGTTCGGGTCGAAAAGGAAGGCATCCAATTAATTGGGAAGACAATAGGAAGTGTGTGGATAATGTGTCAACACATTGGCCAGAATTCCAACTCATGGATGGTGAGATACATGACTGAGATAAAGAGCATTATGTAAATCAATACAAGGGTGCACTAAATAAATAGGCATTAAGAGTTGTACTCATCTCTAGTAAGGGAAGGAGTTGCACTTATACATGATGGAATTGTATACTTAAATGCACTTTGCTGAATGCATTTTGTGAGTGCATGTATATGTGTTTTTGGCATGGAAATATTTATACTAATGGCTGAAATGTTGCTAACTCATGAAGTTGATAACATTTCAGGAATTGTTAAACATTGCAATAGGAAAGTTGCAAGCCAGGTAGTCACAAGAATAGAGACTACAAAAAATTTTGTGTTCAGAAAATTGAAATAATAAACTTATTGTTATTAATTATGAACTTCCATATGCATAGAATGATGAGTCATTCTATTTGGTCAAATTGTTTGGTAATTGTGATTGAATTTCTAGGTGTAGGAAATTCTAAGATCACTACATAAGGTGTTGTACATGTTGAATTATGATGTAC
Source organism: Picea engelmannii (assembly GCA_009831015.1). Taxonomy (NCBI): domain Eukaryota; kingdom Viridiplantae; phylum Streptophyta; class Pinopsida; order Pinales; family Pinaceae; genus Picea; species Picea engelmannii. The sequence goes on along the minus strand of ML779067.1, from coordinate 686,463 downwards.
AAAAATACTGACAAATTGTTGGCAGTATGCAAGATGAAGTCTTGCAAGAAAATGGTATGCAGTTTGGTGCCTGTGGAAAATCACAAGGATGGTTGCATTCATAATATGGAAACAACCAATATGAATCATGAAATAGAATTTCATGTTTTGGGGATAAAATTTGAATTCCCTTTCGAACTAATTGGAGTTCCTAAATGAATTCTTTTATGCTTTCTCATGATAACCGCATGTTGGTGATGCAGATGAGATGATGTTGATTAAAGTTAGAAAGTTGACTACAAAGGGTATCTCGGGGAAGATACTAATTGGAAATCTCTGAGGGCAGTTGGAACTCTGGGAGCCACGATGCTCTAAGAATTTTGGTCTGGCATGTTGCTGAAGCCCAAGGAAAGGGAGGTGTAACAGTCGATGGACTGTGTGACAGTGAAGGTGCAAACTCTTGGGGTGGGACACACATGTGGGGAAGCAGAGACTATTAGATGGAGTGTTGCTGAGGTTTGAATGGTTGGAGTGATGCTAAGGTTTGGTACCTTGGCCTAGACCATGTGGATATGGATTGTGGACCATGGCTATCTCAGGAAGCCATTGCCTTGATGGAGTCATAACCCTGCTCAAGGGTGGAAGGTCTTCCCAAATCAAAAGATAAGTACAATTCTCTATTTATTGCATGTTGTGTATGTTGTATATAGGTTATAATGTTATTAGAATTGTTTGTATATACATATATATACATTTCATATATGCTTTCATTACATGCATCCATGACGGTACATAATTTGTTTCATATTTCATTGCTTAAGAAATATATATACCTGATGCTAATCATGTAATCGATTGGAATGTGATTTAGGTGGAGCAAGAAGGTGTCTTGCAAGTGCATCCGGTGCACATATTGGAATGGAAGAAAAAAAAACTCCAGAATCGATCCATAGGACTTGTAAAGGTCCAGTGGACCTGGTACGGTCCTGAGGACATGACATGGGAGCATGACGATGCTATGCGGGCATAATACCCACATCTTTTTTAAGATTTTGGAAATATTTCTAATGTTGTGTAAAGATTTTCACTGAGGGCAGTGCAAAAATAAGGGGAGGGGATTGTAATATCCCCAAGAATGAGCCCCAATTGTATTTATAAATTGTAAACATGTTTTGTAGGCTGGTGAGTCGAGTGTTGATAAGTTGGTGGACTTATGTGTTACTAGGCCAGAGAGCCTAGGTGTTAAAGGCCAGGAGCCTGATTTTGTATATGTAATTATGCAAAACATTAATAAAGATTAAACATCATTATGTGTAGACCGACCAGGAAGAAAGAGTGATGGGGGACTAATCTTTCACAAGGTGGGTAAGGTAAAGGGGGATGAAAGGTTGGAAAGAGGGGATAATCTTAGGGGATTAATTCCTTGAGAATAATAATTTATTATTATTCCAAAGTTGTGTGACAACATATTTTTATCCTAAGTTCTTGGAAATGAAATCTGTGAACCGTTCTGTGTCTTTTGAGGAACCCGACATCTGAGTAATTTCCTTAGTTGTGATGTGTTTCAGCGTGGGTTTTTGTTTCTTATGGTGCCATGCAAATTTGTTGTTGCTACTATCATCCCTGTTTGAATGAGTGTTAAACCGTTGATGTTGTCCTCAACTAGATGGATCTAAGTCGAGGAGTGTGCTGAAGAAGTGGGTTTTGAGGCCTGTGGTTGAAGAGGTAGGTTTTCAAGCCTATGAGAAGATTTCTCCAAGTGACAGAGTCTGTTGGGAAGTGGTTTTCTCCTAGAGAGAGTCTAGCACCAGCTACAGATATCTAAGAATTCTTGATCCAGACTATTGCCAAGACCTAGAGAGGGAGGTGAAGCACCGATGGAATGTGCTTGTGAAGGTGTATACTCCTAGGTTGAACAGGCATGTGGGGAACGAGATTCCGTGAGTAGTGGGCATAAGAAGGCTCCTGGAGATAATCCTTCTAGTTTCTCTGTGCATTTTTCCTGTAACCTCAGCCTAGTCTAGGATTCCCTTGCCCAGGGTGGAGCTTGATCCCAACTTGGGGGTGACCCACCACTGAGCGTGATGATCAGCATGGTCTAAGGCTGGTAGGTTGGTGGAATGTATGCATGTAGTTAGTTGAGTTACTACAGTTTCAAATATAAGTATCATTATGTGTTTAATTTCAATTAACATGCATGTATGTGATGCTTGTAATATTATCATGTATTGCGTTGTAATGATGAATTATTGTTAATTACCTTAAGTTTGTATGATGGCAGTAACTCTATGTTAAATGTGTTAATTTGATTTAATGCATGTTATATATATGCATGAGAATGTTCTGCGTAGTAGCCTTGCTCGGCCTGTTGGTGGCTAGGGATGTTACAAAATGGTATCATAGATTTAAAGGCTAAGTTAAGGTTGTGTTGGTAGCATTTCCCGGCCTGCTGGTGGTTGGGGATGTTACACTGACAATAAAAAAGGGTGTATACAATTGGAAAAGCCATGAAAAATTGATTTTTTGAGAGTTTCAGGTTCTCATACTCTAAAAGCAAGCTCCCAGGAAGGTCTATAGTGATCAGGTACAACAGATCTATTTACAGGTTCAAAAGGTACGTCTTATTTTTATGAGTAGTTGGATATTGTTTTCTACATGAGATATGGTTATGGGGGTTTGAGGATTTTCCCTAGAGAGGCTATTGGTTGTATATCACTTACTGTATAAGCCATATCTACATAAATACAATGTTGGTATATCTTATATTTATCATTGGTACATCTTGTATTTTGTGGTACATGGTTTAGGGATTTTGGCTATGAAGTGGTTGTGAAGTTTTTTGTGAAGTTTGAGGCTGCATATAAATGAGGTTTTTGATGTCTATTCCATGTGAGGGTTATTACACTTGATCATGATTGTATACACATGTATGGCACATGAATAGAGAGATATAGATGCACTTGGTAAGGGGATATGTATGATGATGTATGAATAGGGAACAACTATAGATTGAACACAGTGATAGGTTGCAGGTTGATTTGACAGAGGTATACAAGTGTCTGAGTTTAGATAAGGTGAAAACCCTATACTTTTGAAGGTGTATGTTGGCTGCATTATAGATAGGTCGTGTACATACACAGGTTATAGTATACACAGGGCGCATACATACCTGAGTTGCAACATATACATGTCACGTACCTGTTGGTAGTTGTTGGTACAAGATGACTTCTGGTACATAATTTATTAAAGGCTATTGGTATAGGTTGGTTACAGGTTGTTGGCACAGATTGGTGTAGGTTTACAATGGTATATCTCACAGTGATAGTGTGGAAGTGGTTTCATCATTTCAATTATATTTCATTGCAGTTGGATGGGGCAAGGATAGGTGGTTGTATCCACCTTCCAGTTGTATCCAGAGAACATAGGGGGTTGTATCCTCTTTTCAGTTGTATCTAGAGAATTGGGGAGTCAAATGTTCCCTCGGGTTGTATCCTGGAAATATAGGGGGTTGGAGCCTCCTTCTAGTTGCATCTATAGAACAAAGGAAGTTGGTTCTTCAAATGAACACAATTCTTAAAGGAATATAAGAAAAAACAATTCCATGGTTTTCTCCTGCATTGGGTTTCCACGTAAAAAAAAATATGTATTGTGTATGTGTATTATTTCTCATTTTCAAGGTTCATTTATTATGAACTTGTTGAATGATAAAGGTAAATTGATCATAAAGCTAAACAACACTTATATATTGTGGTTAAAAAGGATTAAAAATCTTATTATTGATCCACCCCCCTCTCGATAATCCAACAATTGGTATCAGAGTAGGTTCCCTCAGGAATCAGCTTAACCACCGAAAGGCAGATCATGGAGAGAAACAGTATGTATAAAAATGGAATACCACATTTTGATGGATAAAACTATGCATTCTAGAGAAGAAGGACGAAGACATATGTACAAGAAAAGAGATTTGAGGTTTGGAAATTAGTTGTAGATGGATATAAAGAACCTGTCATTCCTCCAACAAATGAAAATGGAAGGAAACTCAGTATAAATAATTTGAAATCCAAAAATGAACTCTTGAAGGGTCTGGTTGATTCAATATATGTCAAAGTTATGCATTGCAGCTATGTAAAGGATATTTGGGACAAACTTCAGAATGTTTATGAAGGAGATGAAAAATTCAAGGCAACAAAGCTTCAAACTTACAAAGGTCAATTTGAACAGCTGAAGATGAAGGAATGTGAGAATATTACAACTTACTTTTTACAAGTTGATGAAGAAGTGAATGGAATTAGAGGATTGGGAATAGAAGTTGATGAATCTATAATTGTTCAAAAGGTACTAAGATCTCTTCTAATGATATTTGATCCTACGATCTCATCACTAGAAGAAAGAACAGATATAGATTCAATTAGCATGGATGAGCTACATAGAATATTCACATCCTATCAAATGAGAACTGAACATGAAAATCTAATTACAAAAGAATCAACATTCAAAGCATCCAAGAAGTCAAAGAAAAGGGTAAGAAAAAGGAAAATTCAGGTAGCAACAACAATGACATCTCAAAAGATGATGAAGAAGTAGCCAACTTCATCAGAAGGCTGAAAAAGGGAACCGACAGAAAATAAAGAGTTAAGATTCCATTGATTTGTTTTAATTGTGATTTTATTGTTCATTTCGCTAACAAATGTCCCCATAAGAAAAAGAAAATAAATGAAGAAGATGATTCAAATAGAAAACAAATTTACAAAGGAAAAAGAACTAAAAACATTTTTTTCAAGAAATTTTTTTGCACAAAAGAAAACAACACCTCATCAGACAAAGATGAATACGGTGAAAGTGAGATAGAAATGGCTCTATTCATGGAAATAGAAGACTCTGATGAAGAAGTCACCGAACAAAAATATGAAGAGGAATAATTTGACTACAAAAAATAATTGATGAGTGCCATAGAAGTTATAAAAAAGGAAAAGAAGAAAAACAAGTCACTACAGGAAGAACTAAAATGAAAAGAGGAATCTCAAAACTCCAACTTTGAAGAAATGGAAAAGATGATCACTAAATTAAAAATCCAAGTTGAAGAAGACAAAAGAATTGAAGAATCACTCAAAGAATGGCTGGAATAAAAAGACAGGATCATTAGAGGTTTGGAAGCATAAATTGTCACATTGAGAAAATACAGTCAAAACAAAACCATGCATAACAACTCAAAATTTTTGGACGATATTATTAGCAATCAAAGGTTGAATCATGATAAGACTGAACTTGGATACAACTAGACAGAAAAGGGATCAAGCTCCAAAACAACAGATCAAGAAACACAACCAAGAAGCTCAGTAGAGACAATCAGAGGAGACCAAAAGTTTTACAAGGAAGATCACAGAGACAATCCTCCACCCAGAAGATTCATATTTCATAATCAACAACAATAAGAAACAAGAAGGCCTCAAGAATAAGAAGGGTTCAGAGGAGTAACTCATTTTAGAATATCTGCATCTCCCAGGTATCAAACTATCTTTCTTGGTTTAATTTATTCATGCAACAATTTTGGACACAAGGCTATAAATTGTAGAGCTAATAACAAGAACAGAGACAACCATAAAAGTTATGCACGAAATGATTATTCAAGAAGGTTGAGTGAAACATAAAATAGAAGCTACAAAAGGTTTGAATCCTTGAGTACTGATATGGAATGCTAAAAGTGAAACAACTTTGGACACATGTCTAATATTGTAGAATGATTGTTCCTCTAAGAGAATCACAATAGAATAATAACAGTCATAGAGAGGAACCTCAAACAATGAAGAATGCACACTTTCTCTACAAGCTAAACACAAGAAACATGGTTGGCATGTTGACAATGGTTTCTCAAATCACATGAAAGGTGATGAGGACACGTTTATAACTTTGAGAAATGAAGGAGATGGATCAGTCTCCTTTGGAAATGATGACTTAGCTAGAATCATTGGAAGAGGCATAGTCATAATTGGAAACAAGGATACCAAGGTAGAAAATGTTCTACTAATGGAAGATATGAAACAAAATCCTATAAGGGTAATTCAAATGTGTGTCCAAGGTCACAAAATTGTGTTTGATTCACAGAAGTGAAAGATAAGAAAAGAAGGTTCAGGAAGATTGGTTGAAACGGTTGTAAGAACTTCAAGCAACATATATGTATGAAGTGAAATTGGAAATGAAAAATGTTGTCTAGGAAAGGAAGATGAAGTTTGGCTATGGCACAAAAAAATGGGTCACATAAACTTTGATAACCTTTTCAAAGTTAGAAAAAAGGAAGTAGTTAGAGAAATTCCCTAGATCATGAAGCCAACCAACACTTTATGCAAGCATTGTCAATAAGGAAAGAAAACAAAGACCAAGTTCAAATCAAAGGAATACTCCACAACAAGACCACTAGAAATTATGCATATTGATCTAGTTGGACGAACTAGAACAAAGGGTTTAAAAGGTGAACAATATTTTATGTTATTGGTTGATGATTATACAAGGATTACTGTTGTTTTTTTCTTAGGAATAAGTCAGAAGAATTCGAGAACTTCAAGATATACAAGGAAATGGTTGAAAATGAAATGGATTCAAAAATCAAATGTTTGAGATCTGATAATGGATGAGAGATTACTTCAAAGGAATTTATGGATTTCTGCAGCAAGCATGGAATAAAAAGGAAATTATTCACTACTAGGACACCTCAATAGAATGGAGTTGTCTAAAGGAAGAACATGACAGTATAGGAAATGGATCAAACTATGTTAATGGATTCCATGTTGACAGACGTCTTTTGGGAACATGTAGTGCATACATCATTTCATATTCAAAATAGAGTAATTCTTAGAAACAACAGTAATAAAACTCCCTACGAGCTATGAAAAGGAATACCAACGAATGTGAACCACTTCATAGTTTTTGGAAACAAATGCTACATCAAAAGAGAAGATGGTAGAATGGGAAAGTTTGATGCATACTTGTTGGGAATTCGAGCACAAGGAAAGCATAAAAATGTTTTAATCTAAAGATCAACAAACTTGTGGAAGGAATTAATGTGACATTTGATGAGACAAGTGGATGAAAAATAAAGGAAGAAGAAAGGGTTCAATAGAACAGGTTCACGAAGAAGAAGTAGAAGAAGAAGAAAATGAAGAAGATTAATTAGAAACAGAAGAAAAAGAATAGAAAGATATTCAAGTACCTCCAAAGACACCTAGCATACAAACACAGAAGAATCATCCGTCAGATCAAATCACTGGGAATAAATATGCAAGAGTTGAGACTAGAAGAAGAATCCGTTCACTAGGAGAACTACACCTAGCATTCTTATCTATGCATGAGCCAAGAAGTTTTGAATAAGCCAACAAGGATGAATTCTAGATAAAATACATGGATGAAGAGTTAGATCAGATAGAGAAGAACAACACTTGGGAACTAGTTTCAAGACCAAGGTACAAAAATGTGATCAACACAAACTGGGTCTTCAGAAACAAATTGAATGAAGATGGAGAGGTTACCATGAACACGACTATATTGGTATGTAAAGGATATGCTCAGGTTGAAGGTATTGACTTTGAAGAGATGTTTTCCATAGTTTCTAGAATGGACGAAATCAAATTGATCCTCGCTTATGCGTGCTCCAAGAGTATTAAATTGTATCAGATGGATGTGAAATCAACCTTCCTAAATGGGGATCTAGAAGAAGAAGTATACATTGAGCAACCAAAAGGATTTCAGTTGTCAAAGAATGAAAATTATGTTTGTAGGTTGAAGAAGGCCTTGTATGGTCTCAAATAGGATCCCAGAGCATGGTATTCCATATTAGACAGATATCTATAGTAACAAGGGTTCAGAAAAGGAAATGCATACATCAACCTCTACATCAAGGTAAATCAAGATATTATTTTGTTAATTGAAGTTTATGTTGATGATATTATATTTGGAAGTGATGATGACAGGATGAGACCGAAATTTGAAAAGAATATGCAGAATGAATTTGAAATGTCATTACTTGGAGAATCATCCTTCTTTTTGGGTCTTCAGATATGTCAAAGAAACCATAGAATTTTCATTACTCAAACCAATTATATCAGAGAAATGTTAAAGAGGTTTGGAATGGAAGATTGAAAGCCATTATATACTCATATTCATACCAATTGTAAGTTAAGTAAAGATGATGATTCGAAGCCTACAGATTAGAGGCAGTAAAAGTCAATGATTAGAAGCTTACTTTATGCGACAGCATCCAGACCAGATGTAATGCAATTAGTTGGATAGGTGGCACAATTTCAAGAAGTGCCAAAGGAATCACATGTTCTAGAAGTAAAGATAATATTCACATATCTCAAGGGTACATAAGAGTTTGGATTATGGTATCCCAAAAGAAAGGATATATCACTTATTTCCCACACAGATGCAGATTGGGAGGGTTGCATTGATGACTGCAAAAGTACAAGTGGAGCAGTGTTGTACTTGGTTGAGTGTTTGGTGTCTTGGATAAGAAAGAAACAATCATCAATATCATTATATATAACCAAAGTAGAGTATATTTCAGCAAAAACATGTTGTACACGGGTTCTATGGATGAAACAAACATTGACAGATATACAGGTTGAGTATGATGAGCCCATTCCGATATATTGTGATAATACAAGCACCATTAGTATCTCAAAGAATCCAATGATTCACTCCAAGATGAAGCACATTCCCATAAAGTATCATTTTCTATGGGAATAGGTTACAGAGAAGAACATTCAATTTGAATATGTTGGCACCAAAGAATAGATTGCAGACATCTTTACAAATCTGCTTCCAAGGGAAGCCTTTGAGTATCTTCGTCAGAAACTTGGAACAGTTTCTACCCCACAATGAATTTTTAATTCTATTATTATATGTCTTATATTTACACGAGGAATCACCATAAAGAGGACCTTTCTTTTTGGGGGAGAATTTTTAGGAAGAGTTTAGTCAAGTGGAGCATCCCCAAGGACAGTTCAGTTAGGTGGAGCATCCCCGATAGGAACTCACCATTTTCATTGATGTAAAAAGGGGAGAGATTTATAATATGCATGGAAAGAGATTTATATGCTTGGAGAGAGAACACATAGGCATGTTTCTAAGGGGAGTGATGGTCACAGGGGGAGCATATGACTTCAGTGTTGCATCAGAGTGTTTCCATCAATTGCAAAGGGGGATATTGTTGATTAATTGGGTTGGTTTTCATTGATGTTAACCCTTGAAGAAATTCTGGTGGAAATTTTGGGTAGCCCCAACAATATGGTTAAGGGACTCAAGATATTTTGAGGTATAAAGGTATGAATATCAATTTATTTGTAGGTAAGACTATTCTAGATGGATAGTACATGTCATGAAATTTCTGGTGATATGTGGAACACCACATAACTCCTCACGATTAGAAATTTATGGCCTTGTGAAGTTGGAGAACCCTCTTGAGTTATATAGAAGCCCCTAGAAGGTCAAAGAAGTCAAATTATTCCAGAAACCCCTAGAAGAAGTTCACTAGTCAAAGTGGGTGAAACTAGGAGTTATTCATGGGTTAATTTGTTGCAATAAGAAAATAATTGAAAATAAATTAGTTGCAATTAGAAGTGGATATTTTACTATTTGTGGATAAAATGTTTATAAGTGGGAAAGTGGTTAGAAGTGGGTTAGCCCTAAAATAAATAAGTTGGGTGAAGTTGGTTAGAAGATAACCCCTAGAGGAAGCTATTTGGATAGTATAAATAAGAGAGAAATGGTCTCCTATTAGCACCTATTGAGCACATTGAATATATATTATTGTGTAAGGTTAATTTCAAGTACTCATTGTTACATATAAATTTATGCTAGTTTGAGGTAACACAAAGGGTTGATAGTGAAAGTTTCGGAGTTGCATAAATATTGAAAAAACCCTAATTTTTGAGGTGTACACAGGATTCAATGGACGAGGTCATGTACATATGCAGGCTGACAGTATAAAACGGAATGAATAGTTGGAAAATCCATGAAAGTTTGAGTTGTTGAGAGTTTCAAGTTCTTAGAGTCTGAAAGCAAGCTCCGAGGAAGGCCTACAGTGATTAGGTACAACATATCTATCTACATGTTCAAAAGGTATGTCTTATTTTTATAATTACTTGGATATTTTTGTCTACATGAGATATGGTTATGGGGGTTTGAGGATTTTCCTTAGATATGCTATTGGTTGTATGGAACTTATTGTATAATTTAAATATACATAAATACAATACAGGTATATCTGATATTTATCATTGGTACATATTGTTAGTGTTGAAGAATATCTTGTATTTTGTGGTACATGGTTGAGGGATTTTGGTTGTGAAGTGGTTGTGAAGTTGTTTGTGAAGTTTGAGGCTACATATTAGTGAGAGTTTTGATGTCTAGTCCATGTGAAGGTTATTACACTTGATCATGATTGTATACACATGTATGGCACATGACTAGAGAGATATAGATGCACTTGGTTAGAGAATATGTATGATGATGTATGAATAGGGCACAACTACATATTGGACACAATGATAGGTTGAAGGTTGATTTGAAAAAGGTAGCAAAGTGTCTGATTTTAGAAAAGGTGAAAACCTTATCCTTCTGAAGCTATACATAGGATGCAGTATAGACAGGATACATACATACGCAAGCTGCAATATAGACATGGTGTGTACATATGTGAGCTGCAGCATATATAGGTCACATACTTGTTGGTAGTTGTTGGTACAAGCTAAATTCTGGTACATAATTTATTACAGGCTATTGGTAGAAGTTAGTTACAGGTTGTTGGAACATATTGGTATAGGTTTAAAGTGGTATATCTCACAGTGAAAGTGTGGTAGTGATTTCATAATTTCACTTATATTTCAGGGCAGTTAAATGGGGCAAGGATAGGTGGTTGTATCCACCCTTCGGTTGTAGCCAAAGAACATAGGGGGTTGTAGATTCCTTCTAGTTGTAGCCAAATAAAATAGGCAGTTGTAGCCTCCTTCTGGTTGTAATCGGAGAATTGGGGAGTTGGAGCTTCCCTCGGGTTGTAGCCTAGAAATATAGGGGGTTGGGGCCTCCTTCCAGTCGCTGCTAGAGAACAAAAGAAGTTGGTGCTTCCAATGAATTTAATTCTTAAATACATATAAGAAAAAACATTTTTTGGTTTTCTCACACATTGGATTTCAACATAAAAATATTGGTGTACTGTGTATGTGTATTATTGCTCATTTTCCATGGATCATTTATTCTGCACTTGTTGAATGACAAAGGTAAATTAATCATAAACATAAAAAACACTTATATACTATGGTTAAAAAGGATTAAAATATCTATTATTTATTATCCCCCCCCTCTCAGTAATCCAATACTAAATTCCAGGTGTGATTATTTAAAAGAGAGTTCATTTCATAATTCATAGCTTACTCCCATTCAAGTTGATATTGCACATCTCCATAGGAAACAACATCACAAGTATCAAGAACATGAATCATCAAGGAAACACTGGCCTACGGCTTCTGACTCCAAGTTTGATAGTCTGAAGAGACATCACCAATATCAGGTATAACAAATTCAATTATATTAGCATCCCACTAAGGGGGACAAGGGGATGGTGAACTAGTGTGTACTTCAGAAGTTTGATAAAGAGAAAAAACAGTTTTAGTTGAAACCAATTGAGAACCAGTCGACATAGAAATTGACTATGTAGCCAACCCAGGAACAAGGTTTGATTATTTAGTTGAAATGCTAAAGAAATGAATAGTTGATCCACAATCAGAAAAAATATAAAAGGTACCATCCTATAGTAAACTAGAGGAATCATTCAACAACTAAATTCATGAATAGTTCTCATAGAAAAACACATTTATCCTAATAATGATATCTCATTTAATAAGGTCAAATAGTTGATATGATTTGGATTGTTTTAAGTATCCCATCATGATGTGAGCATGAATATTTGCATCCAGTTTCTTCATGCAATCATCGGGAATATGATCCCAAGAAATACAGCTAAAAACTCTTAGGTGATCGAGTGAGGGCTTCTTTCCACACCATCTCTTGAATGGAGTCACATAATTGAAATATCTAGTCGAAATATGGTTCATGTTAGTTCCAGATTTGATCCTATCACCAATATGTAGGCTAGTCGAGGTTATAAGGCCGAAAATGGATAGGATAGTGAAAAAAATAGATCTTTAAGAGATTTTGGATTGAAAGAGCTAGCATATTTTGAATCACCCTAAATAATTTCATAGAAAAAACACTCCCTGGGGGCCTAAGGCAAAGTTTTAAGTTCATGGCATCTTCTCGGAGGCTATAATGTTGGTTGTGGAGCCTAATATTTGATTCAAAGGTTTGTTTCATCCATGCAATTCCCTAACGGGGGGTGTGGGGGGGCTTGTCCCCCCACAAATATCACCGAGGGGGGCTTCTAATTTAATAGTCTATCTGGACTATTCATTATAAGGTGGCATATCTAATGGTAGCAGTTATTTTATGGGTTTTTCCCCTAAAAGGAAACCCTCTCTTATGAGGGAATTGTATTGTGGCTATGAAATATCACTAGTATTGTATTCTCATATAGAATACTGTGAGATAAATAAGAGGAAGTTATAGCAGGTATGTTGTAGGTTGTATCCCTTCATTTTGTTGGATAATAAAAGGAAGGACCTGGAAATTTTTCTGGAGGACATATCCCACACCAGGTGAATCACGTATATCCATGTCTCTATTGTATTGTGTATCTTATGTGTTTTATTTTCACATTTTTTTTATTTTATTGCTTCGCAATCCTATTTTTATAACAACCAATATCGAAGCGAAAGGCAACTCACAGGAAAAGAGTTTTCCTAGTTCAAGTGGGAGGAAGATGGAAAGTTTAAGGTCGACAAATTTAATGGCCAAAACTACCAGTTATGGAAGATGCAGATGGAATATTATTTATATCAAAAGTATCTATTCCTACCATTGCGAGAAATAACAAAGAAGCTGACGACCATGAAGGACGAAGAATGGGAGGTTCTCAAAAGAAAGGCACTAGGAACGATACAGATGATCATGGAAGTGTCAGTGGCTTTCAATATTTCAAAAGAAAAGAAAACAAAGGAGTTGATGGATGCATTTGCTAAATTTTATGAAAAACCCTCGGTGTCCAATAAGGTATTTCTAATGAAGCGATTACTTAATATGAAGATGTTAGAAGGTGGGTCTGTTGCATATCATTTAAATGAATTTAATATGGTTACTAATCATCTAAGTTCTGTAAAAGTGGGATTTCATGATGAGGTCAGAGCTCTTATTATCTTGTGCTCATTTCCAGAAAGATGGAATGACTTTCTCATGGTTGTAAATAACTTTATCTCTGGTTCAACAATCTAAAATTTGATGATGTTGTTGGTGTTATCCTTAGCGAGGAAATGTGGCAGAAAATTACAGGTGAGACATCAGGTAATGCATTAAACATGGAGAACAGGGGAAGACAAAAGGATAGAGGAAAGGGCTCATGGAATCAAAGGAATTATAGGAAGGGAAGATCCAAATCCAGACTTGTTAGCCTATGGCTTACCTTTACCAATCACTAAGTCTAAATTGTCACCTATGTTTGTATTATTCATTTAGGATATTAGTAATATATCCTCAAGTGATGACTAATGAGTTAGTTAAGATTGCCTAGCCTAGTCATCATGCATGATTTTAGGATCTAAAGAAAATCTCTCTATGAGGTGGCATCACCCATTGTACTATAAATATGTAACATTGGAGTGAATAAATATGTGTTGGCTATTATGCCTTTTCCACCATGTTGTTGTTCTTGTCTTTAATTTATTGTGTTTAATTTCTTCAATTGGTATCAGAGCCTGGCTGGGCTTAATCCCTCACGGGAGTGCCCAAGAAGATGTGATAGCCATTGGAAGTTTGAGCGAGTGTGTGTTGTGTTTGAGAAGAGTACTGTAGTTGCGTAGAGTTGTTTTTGATATTGCAGGTTGCATAAGATAGCATATTGCATTTAAAGCATAGATAGCAGATTGCATTTTTAAAAGAAAGGACAGTTCGATGTGGAGGATTAACGGATCTATGTACTGGTAGCTTCTGCACTTTCACGCAAGTCACAATCTTTATTTAGAGAAGAGTCGCCCGCCTGTATACTGCGATAGGAGAAGCGATCCGCTGCCAAGGGCGACGGAAAACCATGACGGAGGCCCCGAAGTTGATGGCCATTTAGGGGCCTCTCAACAAAATAATTACCAAACGAAAATCTCAGGTTGCTCGTAATTTTTTCATATTTACCTGACCAATTAAATCACTCGCAGTCGCTGATAAATGCAGGTTGGTGCAAACTGGGCTCCAATTAAATGCCGACGGAACCTGGTGCAAGAAATAAATTGCAGATAATGGAAGTAGCAAAGCATTTCTCAGTTTGATTTCGTGATCACGTCCTGCGATCGGGTCCGCCGGGGTGACGATTAAAGGCTATTTTGTAAGGGATTGGCTGGTTTGTGTTGTCTTTCTCGAGGAATTCTTCGGCCTACGATCCCAGTTTCAGTTGAATTGGCGCAAAACCGAGTTTTTCATAGCTTATCCCTGCAGAACAGAGGGTTTTGGTGACTTGCAATCCTTTTATGTTTTTTATACAAAAGATTTTTTTATGAAAATAAACACCCATCTCGGATTTATTAGAGTGTTCCTGGATCGCATTGTCATTTTAGTCAAAGGATCGAAACTAATCCCCCACTATGAAAAATAAGACAGCTTTTTGATCCAGAAAGTTTATCATTGAAGGTATTGAGTGGCCTTGAAACGCCATAAGTAGAGCAGCCTATGATTCATCCATGGAGATCCCATAGGCGTACTGTTTCTTGCCTCTGGCCTCATCGTCAATGCTATTCAGGCACTTCTTTTTCTTATATTATTGTCATTCTCAAGGAATGATTAGCCAGTGAAGAGAGGCCTAGGGGCTGCCATTTGATATATCAAGGTATCCTGGTATCATTAGAATCTCCTTTGCTGACTATATGAGAGTCCGCGTGGAAGAAAAAGAACCGTTGTTGTATACAGAAGCCGCCTTGGACACGGATTGTCCCATCTTGTTGATCAAAGAAGTCACAAATCTGTTGAATGTCCCAAGCTTTGCAGAATCGGCTACCCATCAGAGAAGACACAACAGAGGATTAAAAGAATGTGAAGACCACTCTATCCGTAGATCTGAGATCTCATAGTTCCATCGTTTTATTTTTTAAAAGGGCTCTTTTTTTTTGGTAAAATTGTTGGATTTCTTCAAGAAAATCCAGTTCTGGTCTTTTGGTCTTTGTATATGCATGTGCACACTTGTGAAAAGTGCACATGTCAGCTGCAAAAAAAAAAAAAGGTTATTTAATTCTTTTGTTGACAAGTGAGTTATAAGAGATTAAAGTGAAGTTTTTTCACTTCAAAGGGAGGCGTTTTAAAAGGGATGTGTTTTGTATTAAGGATTTGGGACTTTTCAAGAAATAATGTTCTTTGTAAATGATTTCTAGTAGACATTGCATGGAGAAATTTTGTAGAATGAGGGGAAAGGAAGCTTAGTTTAAATCTTTATGTAACATCTTGAATAATAAAAGTTCAATTTTTGTGGTGTTGAAGTGTCCTAGATCCACCTGAAATTGAATAAGGGGATCTTAGATACACTTTGTGTTGTGTGTGATGGATTATTCTCAATGTTGCTCTTTTGTGTCTAGTTTTGGCACTTAAAACAAAATTGTATAAAGCAATCATACACACACTAAAGTACAAGGCAATTTAATGAAATTCGAGCACATGTGGTGAGCATTGCCAGTGAAGCACATACATTCAAGAACAATCAAGTGAAAGTAATCAAGGAGAAACAAAGTTCAAGTTGTCATCCACATCATCATTCAACAAATAGCACCTAATATTCAAGGACTCAAAACGTCATCAAATAAGTCAACTTTGAAGATCACTTCAACTTCAATATCAACTACAAGTAATGTACTTGTAATCATTTTTTTTTGTACGTGTCGAAATAAAATTGAGCTGAATTTCTTTGTAATTGGGTGCATTCTCGGTTGAGCCCGACATCCACGATTCATTGTAATTTTGAGTTGCAATTAACAAGGTTGAGTAGTTTAACTCAAATCATTGTAAACATCACACGTTTGGATGCATTTTCGGTGGTAACCGACATCCTCAACTTGTTGAAAATTTCAAGCGAGCGTGAAAGTATAAGAAAGTGAGTTTTTTGAAGCAAGTTCAAGCGAGCCAGTTCGAGTGAAGCAATTTCAAGAGAGTGTGAAAGTTTAAAGAAGAGTTCAAGCGATCTAGTTCAAGCAAGCACAAGTGAAAGAATAATGGGTAAAGGAGGAAAGCGTTTACAGAACGCCTCTCAAGAAATCAAAGAGTTGCATGAGTACAACCATGAATTACAAGATCAAATTGATATGAAAGATAAATTGATTAAAACAC
>ML779067.1:625828-654677 GCA_009831015.1 Picea engelmannii | reverse complement strand
TGTTTATAACTCTGGATTTCACAGTAAAGACTCACTGCCACTAAGATTAATGATTCAAAGTTAGAAAAGGAGAGAAATTATTAATAATCTACACTAACTGATTCACCCCCCCCCCTCTCAGTTAGTTCATACCTGTAACAGTATAGCCATGGCATATAAGTGATTTCCTCTTAACAAATGACCATTTCTTGTCATTTATTCATATTTTTAAATGATATGAGAGGGTACCTCCATGTATTTGAATATATGAAAATGTGTAATTGTTTGAAACATGTTTTAATGATCTGTTATATGTGTGTTGATGGCCAAAAATGACCATGTTCAACATCATAGGGATATCACCCGGTCAGGGTCCCAATTAGACTCTTATCCATTGAAATGGTGATTCTGACTGGTTCTTTGGGTCTCTAGTTACCCTTGTCCAAATATTATCCTAATATAAAATTAATCTAAACAAGACTATTCTATATATACAAAGATATATACAATCTTCTATTTGCTAAGATGTTGTGTTTCTAGATTTTGTCGACAGACAGAAGAAAAGGAATTGTCTTCTTGCATCTGTTGGAAGAAGGCAATCCTTTGTTGAAATAAGGGCTCAACGAAGCCACACTTGGATTTGATCCTACGAAATGAGACTTAAATAAATAAAAATAAATTACTCTAAATGCAAATCTACTCTAAGATGTAAGAAAATGACTAGAAAATTCTATCTTAATCAGGAGAAGGACAACCTTACCCCTAATCGAGAGAAAAATGTCTAAAAGGGATATAGGACTGATATTGAATTCAATATTAGGATTCATTCGCAAACCATAGAATTATTTCATATAATTTGTGAACTACTAACACAAATATGCCACAAAATATATTCAATAAATAGTTATTAAAGTGATCACAACATATACTCAAACTCAACTATATAACGTGAACCCAATATAATATTTACATCGAACTAATGAAATAGTTCATTTAATTCAATATAACATAATACAAGACAAGATTATAGTAAACTAATAAATAGTTATCAGTTATCATCATCAAGTCTCCATGAACTCAAAATCAATTCTGAATTAAATCTTGTTAGGTTCCACAAAGATATATTTATAGGATTGTGAATAGTATAAAACAACTGTGATTAACAACAATGATACAATCAATTATTAATACACTAATTTGTAATAGAATTTTAATCAAAATTGAATAAATAAAATGAAATAATAAAAATTTAACAATTCTTACAGTAGTACATAGAAATGAAACTTGTTATTAGATTAGAATAAATTTGTCTTTTACACAGTCCTCCACAACAAGAAAATACTACCATACAACAATGTAATGCATCCTTTATCTTACTTTAGAATTATTCCCCAAGTTATAGATATCTGGAACTTCTTCTCATGTTTTCTTCTTCTTGTTTTATAAGACCCAAGACCCCTCACAATATCTAATAGCTATCATTAATTGAAGAGAGAATCTATCCAATAAATAAGGAATTAGGATATTATTCCAAATCTTTAGTTTATCCCAAACCATAGTCTAAACTTGTAACACCCCAATGTCGAGCCCCTAATGAATTGTAATTATGTTTATAGGCCAGTGAGCCAAGTGTTTATAAGTTGAAAGACTTATGTGCTTATTAGGTCAGAGAGGCCAGATATTAAGGCCAATGAGCTTGATTTTGTATATGTAAATACTAACATTATTAACCAAATTGCATCATTGCGTGTAGACCCACCATGAAGAAAGAGTTATGGGGGACTAAGCTCCACTGGGTAGGGAAAGGGAAGGGGCTAAGGGTCTAGGAATAGGGGCTAAGCTAGAGGGATTACCTCTAAAGGAATAATATTATATTATTATTATTCAGAGGCTGAGGTTTGACATAACCTATGTTGTCCTAAGTTCCTGGAGAAAGGGAACGAGTATTAAGTGGAGCTCATGCAGCTTTAGGAAGACATGTGTCAACCTAGGCACATGAAGTTTTTAGGTGGGAAAGTCAGCTCGTTGGTGGTTATATCACCATTCTCGCGATGGTCACCACTCTAGAAGTCAGACATACTCCCCAATGATGCACCTTAATGAGACAAATATAGCCTTGACATAACCATCCATTGCCTCCATCGTTGATCTCTACAACTTCTAAAACCTACACACATGTGTAATGAAGTTATTCAAGCTTCATGTGAAGCATAGAATGACTGTGTAGTGTCTGAGCCATATCACACCTTAGCCTTTTTTGTTTCTACCCATGTTTTCTCTGGAATGGTGTGGCTTGTTTTCATTACTAGAGCCCTTACCAAATTTTTGTTGCGAAGGTTACCCGTTAGACTTAGGAGATGGATAGAAGAGGAGGGTTGTCAGGCCTATGAGAAAATCTATCCAAGTGAGAAAGCATGTTGGGAAAGTGAGTTCTCCTGGAGGGAGTCTCATGGTAGCTACAATACTCTAATACTTCTGGTCCATCTTGTTTCTGAAGCCCTAGAAGGGAGGTGGACAACCGATGGAATTGTGATAGTGAAGGTGTACACTCCTGGGGTGGGACAGGTGTGTGGGGAATGAGGTTCTGTGGGTTGTGGGCGTAAGTGGCTCCTGGGAGAAAATCATTCCTATTGATCTGTGCAAATTTCTCGTTGTCCTTGCCAAGCCTAGGAATCCCTTACCTGGTAGATTTTAGTCCCAGCTCGGGGGTGACCCACTGCTGAGTGTGATGAGCAGCGTGGTCTAAGGCTGGGATCTTCATGGAAGGTATGCACACATTTGGTGGACATCTATTAAAACATAAGTACCAAATATTTGTTCTCTGTACAAGGTGTATCTTGAAATAAAGTTATAATTTTATGTAGAATTGTCTGTATATATTACATGTATGTTTTAATGTTGTTTCTGCAAGAATATGTGTATGAAAAAAATGTTATAACTATTTAAATTTCATTAGATCGATATGTATATAAATATATATGAATATCAGATGTTATCTCTATTTATTCCTGTTAAGTTTTATGTGTGAATATTTCCACAAAGTTATTCAGTGGCATGGCATGGCTTGTTGGTTTAAGGTCGAGAATGGTGAAAAAATGGTATCAAAGTACAAAAACAAAGATATAGTTGTTTAGGTAGTGTTTCCCAGTAGAGATTTGAGGGTCGGGGACGTTACAAAATGGTATCAAATCCAAGGTTTCAACAATGAGCCTGGATGGGCCATGTTAGTGACTAACAAGACAAAGGTTTCATAGTGAATTGTTGTAGAGAGAGACAAAATATGAACCTCGGAGTGTCATTGGGACTGTGTTTAGAAGCTCAGGAGGTATAACGGTTTATGGAATGGAAACAGAGAAAGAATCCAAAAACATTGTTGTGTTGGGTCGTTGGATCGACTGAAGAAAGAACATAATCATTAGATTAAACCAATACCAAGAGGTAAGGCGTAGCAGTGAAAAACAGAGCTCATCCATCAGATTTGCGTGCAAGTGATTCTGAGCCATAGATATCACAGAAGTGCAGGAGTTCGACGTTCGGGAGAAAAAAAGTATGCTAAGATAAAACCTTATGAAGTCCATAGTTAATCTGGATCGTTCATCGAAAAGAGATGCATGTCAACAATTGGCTAGTTCAAGAATTTGACGTCGGAGAAATGGAGTGTGCTAATGCGAATAGTTTTGAAGTCAAGAAGAACGGGAATGACATGGTCATTGATGTCACCTAGGGTGGTGTGGAACACCGTGTTGAGTGGACCCCAGGAAGATAAAGTAGTTCGAAAGATCGTAGTTCGGGAGATTTGAGGAATGCATGTGTAAAATCTTCCAAAGCCCGAAGTCCCAAAGTGATGTGGCCTGCTGAAGTCACCAAGGATGACATGGACACATGGGATGTGTGTCACATGTCAATGAGTTAAGGACCTTTGGAGAATAGAAATTTCAGTTAGATCATGACATGTGTCACCTGTCATATTGGACCACATGTCCGCTTCTAGTATTCTACCACATGGCACTATTTTTCAGCATGGTTAGTGGGGCCCCTGATGGTTGCAGGGGAAGTGTGGTGCCAGATCCTACACTTTACAGGATAGCCACTTCAAAGGAAAGTGGGGTCGCTTGGATTGAGAACTCCCGAAGGCCGAAGCGCCAATGTTCATCATGACTATTGATAGTATGGACGTGTGTCAGAAGATCTGACACTCTTAAGAGTTGTCACTTTGAAGGTTTGTGCAATTGAAGGATTCAGAAACCCTAAAGAAAGGAGCCCTGAAGCTAATAGTGGTCATTGATTTGGGTAGAGAGAAGGGACTATCGATTCCTCTCACGTCAGTTGCAAACTTCGCGAGTTTAGAGTTCGGAATATTGGCATTACGGTGAGTTGAAAACACCTGAATCCAGAAACTCTGAAGCGCGAAGTAAGCACCCAACTATTAGCACTTTCTCACAGTCATGGTCACACACAAGTTGAGGGCTGAAGAAAAAAGGGGATAGCACCCGAAAGTGAATTGTAAGAACAGAGAAGGGCTCCGAGATAGAATTGTGGGAATTCTTGATCTACACAAACCCGTCGAAAATAGAGTCTCATATTATTTTGATTGAATCAGATTGTTTAATTTATTCTGGAGAATTATTAAGTCTAATAGCCTGACAAAAATATAGTTGAATACACATTTTGCAGAGTTACCAATTGTCAGAACCGAATAGAATTGTTACCTAGTGAAGAGAAATGGAGGAAGTTGTTGGCACAGGGGCAAACCCAGGGTTCAATGCTACAATAGCGCAAAAAAAAAACCCTAACTACAGGCCCTTTCGGCAACACCTGCAAAGCAGATGAAGTCTCACCCAAGGTAGAGGCAGGTGTGGTTGTGAGACTTAGGTGTCTGCAACCTTAGCTGGGACACAGATCTGTGATTATGATACTTAATAGAGAACTTAGCACCGACAGTTCCTCAATATGCAATCAATATCTACTTTGATAATGAAATAGAGCTTCACAACATTCACGCTGATCTAATGTATTTAAGCACTAGCACAAACAGATGGATCAGATCTAGAAAAAGCAAGCACTAATCACATTCATATAGGTTATATCTAATATTCATAGCACAAATCATAAGCAAATCTATCTATCTATATCAAAGCACTTAGCAAGAGAAGTTATAAACACATAAAGATAAGCACAAATCAGAACAACACAATGTTTATGTGGTTCACCCCCACCCTGGGGCTACGTCCACCAACTCTTCTTATTTATTGTCTTCAGTCAATTCGTTACAAGAACAGAGCCTAAAAAACCCTACTTTTCCTAGGACAGGAGATTTGCGCACCTCGCCAGATCCTCCTTCCTTGTGTTACAGCACAAAGCACTTCATAGCCTGTTACAATACCTTGCACCTAGCTCTGCAAGTATCTCACAGTATGCACAGAGCATCTACAAACCATACTTGCACGTAGCACTTATCTATCTTACATACACCACATAGATGCACCACCAATTCTATCTAGCCTAAACATCTATTTATATATTACAAAATAGGCCTAACCATGGGTAAATCGATGGGCTTACATCCCATTCTCGTTACATATTCCCCAAAACCCAAAAAGGGGCCAAGATCCCATGATCTCCGCTTCATCTTGTGCTCCTCCTTCGACAGGCTCTCGAAGTCCCAAAATAGGTCAACCTGACCAAGAATCTCCCAAAACTTGGTCAAGGGCCAACAGGCCCCCAACACTCACATGTGACTTGTCTTAAGTCGCTCTGGTCTGATCTGTTCTACCTCAAACTCCTTGAGCTTGGCTTGAGCTTCTTTGATCTACTGATATGGTATGAACTCTTGGTCGGTGAAATCCTGGATTACTGCATCATTCACTGGCCCTTCTAGGCATTGTTCTACTGTGGTGACAACCTGTTCTATCTCTGATCCTCATCTTTCAACCTCTGTAAACAACTGATAGGCCTTATCTTGCACAAGTTGGAGTTGTTGAGTTACTTCCATAACTTTTCTATGGATCGTATGGATTTGTTGCTGGACGGTGTGTTTCTCTTGATATATCTTCATTCTGTCTATAGCTGATAGGGCCTTCAGTTGCGCATATAGTGTGTCTATGTGCTACTTCACTTCCTTGAGTTGCGACTCCAGTTCCTAGAATTCCAGATTCTTAGTGAGGTTCTCATATGTCTGGGCACTATGGTTACTAAGTTGCTTGCATTCCCTGGAAAGAGCCTTTAGTCTCTCAACTACGCTACTGGAAATTGCTTCCCTTTGGTCTCTTATGTACTACGGGGTCTCAAGCATAGCGCATAGCTCTAAATCTACTATGCGTTGTTGGAGTTGTTGGATGGCTTCTTCTAGTTGATCTACTTGCTTCATGACTTGATCCTCTACCTTTATTTCTATGACTGTCACAGAGCGAAGTGATCTATTGACCGCTTCCTTTACTACAAGTTTCTCTGCTAGCAACTGTTTCTTGCCTTGCTGTAGTTGTGATTTTTCTTCATCCCACTTCACTTGGTGAGAAATTTTTTCCCGTTCTGTAGCATTGCGTTGTTCGACAAGTACTCCCTGTACTTGTGTCAAAACTTGGGTGGCTTGCACTATTTATTCTTGCGCTCATCAGAGGTGAGCTTCGACTATATCATCTATTCGATGGAGCTGAGCTGGCTCATCTCCCAGTTCTAGTGCTTCTAATGATAGAGACACGGTGGAGCTACACAGCTAGACTGTTGTGTTTGCTATACTCCTTGGAGCTCAATATCAATTCTATTGTACATCGCTTCCTGCTTAGCCTCTTATTTCTTTGCTATCTCTAGTGAAGCATCATTCAGGGCCACTATAATGAAATCAAAGTCATCTGAGGTGACGATAGTATGCATTTTTGTCATAGAATATTTTGACTTCTTCCAGGAGGAAGGATTCGGGGGGGAAACCTCCCTTTTCTTCGAGGGGTCCTCCTCATCTCTAGCTGGTGTAACCTCACCTTTCTTCTATTCAACTTCTGCACCATCTATCTCTCCTCCATCACCTCCTTTCTCTGGTGAAATGGAAGTAGTCTTCACAGATGCACTGTCTAAATCCTGGACCTCTTTAGTATTATTTATCTTGCTAGGTCCGAGTGTATCCGATGCAGTTTTTGGACTGTCTATATTGGATATCTCCACAGGGTCTACTGGAATGAGGAGGTCCATCGAACAGTCCTTGGTGATCTCCTCCAATTCCTCCTCTGTTAGCTTATAGTAAGATTGAAGTTGTTTCTTGTGCTCGTCAATGTGCGCTATAATATAAATGAAATGGCGGTCTACACTAAACTTCATCAAAGGTCGAAACCTGTGTAAAGTATTCAAAGTTATGCAAGGCGTGGACTGTATGGCTACCTTCAAATAGTTGTAGTATGCGTGAAATACAACATTGAACTACCACTATTTATTCATGTCACTTGAATACCACAGTCTATTGAACTTCACAGCCAATGGTTCAAAGGGCTCGATGTCCAGGAATGTCACACCTTCCGGCATCTCCCAGGCAATTAAAGTGATCAGGATCAATAGCCAACTGAAGTGAAATTCACACCCTTGATCATGGGCTTCTTTGCATTCAAGTTCTAATTAGCTCACCGGGTACTTCGCACAATTCATTTGTAGGCCCTCTATGCACTTCCTTGCGAGGTTGACTACAAAAGCAATGACTTGGGTGGGTCAACTCTTTCATACTAACTTTCCTACGATCAATTGACAGGTAAGGTGCACTGCGCCACTCTGGATAGAAGCTACCTTGTAGCCTCGTGCACCCTTCTTGACATCACCATAAGTGTCCTTGATCCTTTGTGTGAGAGTGCGGTCCATGGATTTTCCAGGGTAGAATTACTATGGGTCAGGTCCTTGCATACTAAGCTCGGTGATCTGATTTATCAACGTCGGATCCACTTTTATGTGATGGTTTAACAATAGATAACCTCCATGGTAACAAGACAACAACAATTTGACACATACATTCACCTCCTAGTGTCTTCTGAAGTGCGGAATGTTCATAATGTTCAGTAGGGTGGACTACACGAGGTTACGGGTCCATGACTGAGGGACGATCTTCAAATTCTTTCCCTTTGTTTTGTTCAGGTACTTATGTGGGGCGAGCATGTTGTAAACTTTCCAGTATCTGAGGTTGAATTCACTAAAATTGAACGTTGCGATCTTTTCTTGGTCTGGGAAAAATGTGGGTATCCCCTTTGGGAGGTATGCAGTGACCAAGGTGTACTCAAAATATCTAGGTACATTGTTGTGGTTTACAACACTACTCAAAGGTGGTATATAGGTAGGTAATGTGCTCATAATCAACTTAACATTCGCGAGATAATCCCTATGCTTAGTTCACTTCTCATATGATGGTTGAGATGATCCAGCTCGAGCAATTGACAGAGAGGCTGGAATTCCTCTCATGGATGATGTTTGTACACCTGTGGATAATCCTCTCTCTGAAATTACTCTTTCAGTCATCAGGTCAAGGAGTACTTATGTCAATGATTATTCGACTGCATTGAGTTCCTCGAACATACATGCTTGAGATTAATTAGATCGGGGTGAAATTAACTTAGACATTGCACTTAGAATAAATAGCAAGAGCGCAATGATCATTGTATACAATTCACTTAGTCTGCGGGCTCAAACTCTTGGTTAGAAAAAGTGTTCTCAATGTGTGGCACGATGGAATAAATAGGTAAATCGAAAACTGGTCTCTTGCAATAGGTATGAATCCTTCATTAACTTTGTTTGGTCCGTTATGGCATGGTCCAATGGTCTGGTGTTGATCCTTAAATTCCTTTCCACCCGTTTGGAGCAGTAGTCGAACGGTTATAATGTCCCCAACGGTTATATTGCTTCACCATGGTGAAGTGCCATGTGTCGCTATTCTAATATCCCGGCGAAGCTCCAATTTTGCAAATTTCCCTCCTTCGAAGTTCCCTCTGGAACTTTCTATAACTTTTCAATCTTATCCCTTTTCTTACTTAAGTTTCTATCCTTCTTTCCAGTGAGCATTGTCCCAGTATGTATTTTTCCATTCTGATTCTTATCTTCGTTTGACATAGTCACTGTGCATTGTTGAGATTATTTCCTAGGACTTAGAGGTAATACCTTGTCTTTATCTAGGATAGGTACTTCAGTCTTCTGTGGGTCTTCTAATGTTCTTGTAGCTTCAACATCTGGGTCTCTAGTGTTAAATAGCTTCAATCTATTCTCTTGTTCTTCAATCAAGTGTATGATCCTTCTGATCATGAAATTTTTTAACTCTTGCTTCTTCTGCTCTAATACTTCTTCTTCTTCCTTTCGTCTGACGTGATCTCTATCAATCCAAGTTTTTCTTATTAACATGGTAAATGGGGCGTTGTCCTCAATAAATTTAGTAATATTAAAATCTTCTTCTGTCGAAGTTTCATTTTCACTCATAGGTATCTAAGCGAGCCTTCCACATAGGTTTATCATCTTTCCTCTGAATAACCCTATTCCTCCTAATGAAGTAATTATAGCAGACCTCCCTATAGCTTCACAAGTTCTCTCTGTCATGATATTCACCTGTTTCTCTTCATCCAGAACACAGTCAATGTCGAAGTCTCCTATTCTTGCTTCGATGCATTATTTTTCTTTGAATATCTCTGATAAGATGACATGTCAGTGGGCATTCATGGTTTCCTTCATTTGTAACAATACTTTCTCTGATTCTTTCTGCGATTCTTCTATTTATGGATCTGCCTTAGGGTTTCCTTGGTTCAGATTCATTCTTTCAATCTTAGCAATCATTCTAGTGCAATCCAACACTTCATGGTTCATAGATTTTCAACAAAGATAGCTAGGTCCTCTTCCAGGGAATTCCTTAGCAATATGTCATGGTCTTCTGCAGTTGTAACATAGGGTTAAACCTCTCTTTATTTTAAATGATCCACAACTTCTCATGTACTGAGCGCTAGGGTCATAGGAGCTAACCTCCAACAAATTCTTTCTAGGATATTGCATCCATCTGTTAGTCCAAACATTATTTCTATGCATAGGTATAACATATCTTTCACTATTATTATCAGATATATTAATATCAAATCTTCCTTCATCTATCAATACCCTAGTTTTCGAGCTAGAACAGACTCTATTAAACATACCTAGATCCATACTCTAGAAACAAAAATTTCCACTTATCTTACTTCTACAGAGCACAAAGCTTCCAAATCTAAAACTTTTCACTATTCTTACCTTTATTAGAGCACAAAGATTGCATATCTTACCTCTTTTAACCAGAAATTCTCACTTTTACCTTTCTTAGAGCACAAAGCTTTCAAATCTTGCTTCTTTCCTTCAGATCTGACCTCTTTTATTCAGATCGGGCTTCTTTATTTTAGTACAGAGTTTTATAAATCAAGTATAATATTGTGCACTAGAGAGACAAATCTATGCACAGATCTTTGACAACTTCAGGATGAATCTTTGCACAAAGATTCTTCTTCCTTAGTTCCCAACAATCACAGTTTCAAGTCCCGGCAACACAACCATTTGTTGGCACAGGGGTAGACCCAAGTTTCAATGCTACAACAATGCACCAAAAAAACCCTAACTACCAGCCCTTTCAGCAACACCTGCGAAGTAGATGAAGTCTCACCTGAGGTAGAGGTAGGGGTGGTTGTGAGACTCAGGTGTTTGCAACCTTAGCTGGGACACAGATCTATGATTATGATACTTAATAGATCACTTATCACCATCAGTTCCTCAATATGCAATCAATATCTACTTCGTTGATGAAACAGAGCTTCGCAACATTCACACTAATCTAATGTATTTAAGAACTAGCACAAAAATATGGATCAAATCTAGCATAAGCAAGCACTAAGCACATTCATAGAGGTCAGATATAACATTCATAGAACAAATCATAATAATATCTATCTATCTATATCAAAGCACTTAGCAAGAGAAGTTATAAACACATCAAGATAAACACAAATTAGAACAACACAGTGTTTATGTGGTTCACCCCCACCCTGGGGCTATATCCACCAACTCTTCTTCTTTATTGTCTTCAGTCAATTGGTTACAAGAACAGAGCCTCAAAAACCCTACTTCTCCTAGGACAGGAGATCTGCACACCTCGCTAGATCCTCCTTCCTTGCATTACATCACAAAGCACTTCACAACCTATTGCAATACCTTGCACCTAGTTCTGCAAGTCTCTCACAATATGCACATAGCATCTACAAACCATAATTTCACGTAACACTTATCTATCTTCCATACACCACATAGATGCACAACCACTTCTATCTAGCCTAAGCATCTATTTATATATTAAAAAATAGGCCTAACCATGGGTAAACCCATGGGCCAACATCCCTTTCCCATTACATATTCCCAAAAAACCAAAAAGGACCCAAAAAGGGGCCAAGATCCCGTGATCTCTGCTTCGTCTTGCACTCCTCCTTCGATAGGTTTTCGAAGTCCCAAAATAGGTCAACCTGACCAAGAATCTCCCAAAACTTGGTCAAGGGCCAATAGAAGCACATGACGCTTACAGTCCGAAGGATGAACTTAGAGGAATGGATGTCCATTTGGGAGTTCAAGGAACAAAGAAGTGAGCATGATGAAAATCATTAAGAATTTGCAAAAAATATGTCCAAATTCACCGGGCAAATAAAAAAAGGCTTATGAGATCCATGGATAAATAGAGAGACTTCAATATGAAGCTGATGTAGAGCATGGAAAGAATTGAAAAGAAATTGGATAGGGAAAGTGGATCCAGTAAATCAGGAAGTCACGAGAACCCCGATGAGGAAAGAAGAGGAAGAAGTGGTAGCATAAATCACCATCACTCCCAAAGGAATTCCAAAAGTAGGCCACGCAGTAGTTCAAGTCCATATCCTACCAGAAAACATAGGATATTTGGGGTGGATGAGTTGAAAGGAGAAATTAATAAGATCAAACCTCCTACTTTTGATGGAGAGCACCAAAAGGATGAATATGTTGAGACATGGTTTCTAGGCATGAGGAAGTACTTCCAATTGAAAACTATTATTCTTATGCAAAGGGAATAATTTCCATCTACCAACTTAAAGGAAAGGAATCCATATGGTGGGATCATTTGGTGCAAGTATAGTGCCTCGGGGAGAACAATGTGACTTGGAAGGAATTCAAGAAACATTTTGAAAATAATTACTTAACTAAGAGGTATTATCATAAGAAAATTAAATAGTTCTTTGAAATCAAGCTGGGAAGTATGTCCATTGATGAGTATGAAATAATATTATTTGAGTTGTTGAACTATGTCCCCTTCATCAAGGACGAGACAATTAATATTAAAAGGTATCTGAGTGGGCTTCCATCTTTGATCAGTGACAAGATCCAATATGATGATCCTAAAACTATGGAAGAAACCATAAGGAGAGAAAAATGCTTATTTGATCAGCAAAAAGGGAAACCTATTTTCCAGAAGGCTTGGGAAGACAAGAAGAATTTTAAAAGGGAGAAGAGGTAGAAGGGGAACAAGACACCATTTTTCAGAAATAGTCCTCAAGGATAGCCAGTCTTGAGAGAGCCCATGATGGCTAAAGTAGGTGGGTAGAGGCCAAGTCAAACACCTATGGAATGTTGGGGTTGTAAAGCAGATCATAGGTATAGATATTGTCCTCACAGAAGTGACAAAGTTGGAGTTGTTTTCATTTCTCAGCAAGCAGAAATGGTAGAGGACATGGGAAGAAGAGTACCAAGAATCTATGCATCCCTAGACAACAAGCAAGAAGAGTTTCAATCAAACATGATTGAAGTTGAAGGTATGATCAATAACCATGCCTTTACTATTTTAATTGATTTAGGGGCTAGTCATAGCTATGTAGATCTTAAGGTTGTGGAAAGATTTCAATTACCGAGAAGCAAGCATGGGAAATCTTAGCTGGTGCAACTGGCTACAAGAGCCAAGAGAAAGTTTGTTGAGTTGGTTAAATCATGTCCAGTGGGAATGAATGGACTGAGTACCAAGGTAGATTTGAACATCTTGACTTTAGGATCATATGATTTCCTAATTGGTATGGATTGGTTGGACGAAAACCATGCCATATTAGACTGTCATAACAAGGAATTCACTTGCTTAGATCAGGAACGAAATCAGAGAATAGTTCAAGGAATTCCTAGGGAAATTATCAGCCAAGAAATCTCAGCAATGCAGCTAAAGAAGTGTTACAGGAAGGGTTGTCAAATATTTGCAGCTCATACGGAGGAAACATCTAAGGATAAGGTACCAAATATGGAGGATCATGCAGTCTTGGAATATTTTCAATATGTGTTCAAGGAGGTACCAGGAATACCCCTAAAGAGAGATATTGATTTCTCTATTAATTTAATGCCTGGAGCAACTCCAGTATCGAAGACTCCTTATAGAATGAGCACACCAAAGATGAAGGAGTTGCAAATGCATCTTTAAGAGCTTCTGAAGAAGGGGTATATATGCCCAAGTGTGTCACCTTAGGGTGCCCCAATATTTTTCGTGAAGATTGTGATGGGACATTGAGATTGTGCATCGATTTCAAACAGTTGAACAAAGTGACTATAAAGAACAAGTATCATCCACCAAAGATTGATGATCTCTTCGATCAGTTTAAGGATGCTAGAATATTTTCAAAGATAGATCTCAGGTCAGGATAACATCAGATAAGGATTAAAGAGGAAGACATCAACAAGACCATCTTCAAGACAAGGTATGGTCATTATGAGTTCACAGTGGTTCCATTTGGGATATCAAATGCACTAGTTGTTTTTATGTGCTTAATGAATGGTGTTTTTTTGGAATATTTAGACAAGTTTTTCATTATATTTCTGGATGACATCCTTGTATATTCCAAGTCAGAAGAAGAGCATGAGAATCATTTGAGGATGGTGTTGTAAGTTCTAAGAGAGAATCAACTGTATGTGAAATTGAGCAAGTGCTCATTTTATCAAAACAAAATTCATTGTTTGGGGAATATCATATCTGAAGAAGGGAGAGAAGTGGACCCTGAAAATATTGAGGCCATAAAAGGGTGGAAAACACCTAAGAATGTGACAGAAGTTAGATCCTTCAAGGGTCTAGATGGCTACTACAGAAGGTTCATTTCACGGTTTTAGAGAATATCTCACCCCATCACTTCCTTGCAAAGAAAAGGGATAAAGTTTCAATGGACAGAAGAATGTGAAAAGAGCTTCCAACAATTGAAGCAGATGTTAACCAGTGCTAGAATTCTGAAGATTGCAGATCCAGATAAAGATTTTGTTGTTTGCACTGATTCGTGCAAAGAAGGACATGATGGAGTCCTTAGTCAGAATAGATTTGTGATATGTTTTGAGTCCATAAAATTGAAAGAGCATGAAAGGTTATATGCCAATCATGATTTGGAGTTGGAATCCATTGTGCACGCTTTCAAGAAGTGGAGGCACTACCTCATGGGAAAAAGGTTTGAGCTAAGGATAGACCATAATAATCTAAAATATTTGTTTGATCGACCTACTTTGAATGCTAGGCAGAGTAGATGGTTCGAATTCCTCTGTGAGTATGGCTTTGATATCAAGCACATCAAAGGAAAGGAGAAAAAAGTGGTTGATGAACTCAGTAGGAGAGTGCATGAATTGCA
This sequence comes from Picea engelmannii, assembly GCA_009831015.1. Lineage (NCBI taxonomy): Eukaryota > Viridiplantae > Streptophyta > Pinopsida > Pinales > Pinaceae > Picea > Picea engelmannii. Next base: position 640,077 of record ML779067.1, on the reverse strand, counting down.
TGCTACAAACATTATCATGTATCAGATGGAATTGGTAACTAAATTGCAACAAGGTAAAATGCGGAAAAAAGATGAAGATTATGAATTGGGAATTGATGGAATTCTCTTGTACAGAAACAGAGTTTATGTACCCAATTATCCTAAATTGAGGAGTGTGATTTTAAAAGAAATGCATAATGTGCCTTATGTTGGGCACGTTGGATATCAGAAAACAATTTTAGTAGTCAAGAGCCAATATTATTGTCCAGACATGAAGAGAGATATTGTTGAATACATAGCTAAATGCTTGGAGTGTCAAAGGGTCAAGGATGAACATAGACACCCAGCCGGGTTGCTGCATCCATTACCTATTCCTCAGTGGAAGTGGGAAGTGGTGAAAATGGATTTCATCACAGGATTTCCCAGAACAAGTAAGCAACATGATGCAATCAAGGTGGTAGTGGACAATCTTACTAAAGCTACTCATTTCATTCTTGTGAAGGTTACTCACAACGAAACCAATGTTTTTGATATTTATATGAGGGAATTAGCACGATTGCACGATATTCCCAAGACAATTGTATCTGAAAGAGACCCAAAATTTACCTCAAAGTTTTGGAGAGGATTATTCAAGGGGTTCAGAATGAACCTGAACTTCAGCACAACCTATCATCCTGAGTCTGATGGGAAAACATAAATGGTGAACCAAGTGATAAAGGATATGCTAAGGATGTATGTGATGGACAAACCATCTAAATGGGAAGATTATATACACTTTGTATAATTTGCCTACAACAATGGGTATCAAGAATCACTGAATATGAGCCCGTTTGAGGCACTTTATGGAAGAAAGTGCAACACACCAGTAAGTTGGGACAACCAAACTGATAGGGCAGTGTTTGGGCTAGATTTTCTCAGGGAACTGGAAGAGAAATTGTTAAAGATAAATATGAATTTGAAGGCTGCCTAAGACAGGAAGAAAATATATGCAAACAAAGGAAGAACCCACGTGGAGTTTAAAGTGGGTGATCATGCTTTCCTGAAGGTGAAAGCCAACAGAAGTTCCCTAAATCTAGGAAGTTGTTCCAAGTTGGCAGCCAGATATTGTGGACCGTTTGAAATTATAGAAAGGATTGGACCAATATCTTATATTCTTGCATTTCTTTCATCTATGACTATTCATATTGTATTTCATGTATCATTTCTCAAGAATTATATACATGATTCTAATCATGTGATTGATTGGAATGCGATTCAGGTGGAGTAAGAAGGCACTTTGCAAGTGCAATTTGTGCGCATAGTGGACTGGAAGAGAAAGAAACTCACGAATAGAGTCATAAAGATTGTAAAGGTTCAATGGACCTGGTACAGTCCTAAGGATGCAACATGGGAGCATGAAGATGCTAAGCGGGCAAAGTACCCACATCTTTTTGAATATTTTGGAAATCTTGTTGTTGTGTAAATAAGTTACACTAAGGACAGTGCAAAAATAAGGGGAGGGGATTGTAACACCCCAAGCCCGAGCCCCTACTGAATTGTAAATATGTTTATAGGCTGGTGAACCAAGTGTTTATAAGATGGAATACTTATGTTCTTATTAGGCCAGAGAGCCCATATGATCAGACCAATGAGCCTGATTTTGTATATGTAAATACTCACATCATTAATAAAATTACATCGTTGCGTGTAGACCCACCACGAAGAAATATTTATGGGGGACTAAGCTCCACTAGGTAGGGAAAGGGAAGGGGCTAAGTGTCTAGGAATAGGGGCTAAGCTAGAGGGATTACCTCTAAAGGAATAATATTATATTATTATTTCCTAGAGGCTAAGGTTTGACATAACCTATGTTTCCCTAAGTTCCTGGGGAAAGGGAAAAAGTGTTAAGTGGAGCTCATGCAACTTCAGGAAGACATGTTTCAACCTGAGCACATGTAGTTTTTAGGTGGGAAAGTCAGCTCATTGGGGGTTCTCTTACCATTCTCGTGATGGTATACACTCTGGAAGTCATCCATACTCCCCACAGATGCACGCACTAAAATAGAGAGAGCCTTGACACAACCAACCATTTCCTTCATCGTCGATCTCTACAACTTTTGAAACCCGCACACCAATGTAATGAAGCTAATTGTGCTTCCCGTGAAGCAAAACACAACTACATAGTGTTTGATCCATATCATTCCTTAGACTTTGTTATTGCTACCCACATTTTCTCTGGAATGGTGTGGCTTGTTGTCATTACCGGAGCCCTTACCCATTTTTTGTTGTGAAGGTTACCTGCTAGACTTAGGAGCTCGATAGAAGAGGCAGGTTGTCGGGCCTGTGAGCAACTCTCTCCAGGTGAGAAAGTGTGTTGGGGAAGTGAGTTCTCCTAGAGGGAGTCCCGTAGCATCTACAATACTCTGAGACTTTCAGTCCAACCTATTGGTGAAGCCTTAGAAGGGAGGTGGATAACCATTGGACTTGTGATACTGAAGGTGTACACTCTTGGGGTGGGACAGGCATGTGGGGAATGAGGGTGTGTGGGTTGTGGGATTAAGTGGCTCCCGGGAGAATGTAGGGACCATAAATTAATTAAGCCTAGTAAAATTCATAATTTAAACATTAAGATTATTCAACATAAGCAATAAGTAATTTCTTTCATTCATATAAGTAGCATAAATTAAATTTATGAACAACATGCTAATAATTTACATAATCATCACATAAATCAGTAAATTTAGAAATAAAAATACCTCTTCCTGATGCTACTTCCCGCTAATCTGGTTGTCCTCTCTGTTGCTTTGCCCAGCCTGATGCACTGACCAAACCCTGTCCAAAAATGACTAACCACCCAGCCAGCTAGGAGTAGCCTGTCCGGCTCCCTAGCTTTAGGATACTGAAAGGAATCTTGGCCCCCGAGCCCAAAACTCCTAGCAACATGGTGCCCCCTGCAACAATACAACCAAACCCCAAAACCATACCCCAAAACCAAAAAAATATCCCACAGAAAAATCTACAGTCCTCTCCTCCCAATTTTTCATAATCCCCTTCTGAAGGCCTCTGCCCAGTCATATCTCTCCCCATTCACCGACTCCCTACCCCCCATTAATGCCTCCCACCTTATCCCTCCATTTATTAACTTATCCTTCCCTTTATTACATTATCCCTCCACTTAATGCTTCATTCCCCCCCCACATACGTAAAGTCTTATAATAAGAAAATTAAAGTTATTAAGCCTCTTTAATTCATTACTCATACCTTTAATGAGTCAATTAATTAATTAATTAATCAATCGACAGATATAAACAATTAATTAATAAATAATTAATTAATTAAATATATTTAAGAAATTATCATTGTTTAACTAAAACATATTAGGATAGTTACTTATCTAATTAATTATACTTAATAAACCCTATGCAACTATTTAACCAGGGTTGTTACATACACCCACCCTTCATGAAACTTCATCCCAAAGTTAAGGTATTTTATGATACAAAGGAAAAGAAACATGGTTCGCACATTCATAACAATTAACCGACACTATTAGTAAGTAAGCCAAGAAAAATCATACATACTAGTGTACATGTACAAGAAATGCATGTGTAGCTAGTACATACAAGTCTCGTGCATGTACTAATAATCAATAACTATCAACCTTATAGTAATTTATGTATGTATCCAATCCAATCAACAAGACTAGTCTTTTATAAAAAACAATAAACCAATCAAATGTTTGCGAAATCCTTTAATTACAATTATCTAGTTCAACAATTTTATATAGACAACTGTGGTTTAGTTACGTAATTATGAATATTCATATATACACATTTTCTTTTTAGAAGGGAAAAACATTAAATTCCACCATTAGACAAATCTCTATACTTTCTCAACTATTTCTACTCATCCCTCCTCCCTAACTTACTTCCATCTTCATTCCTATTCTTTCTCTGTTGGACTATCTTGGAGCGTCATCTATATTAGCCTAACTCCAAATAGAACCCATAAGCGGAAGTGTCACTATCTTGACCAAGCTTCCCCAGCAGGCAACTGATAGTCATCATCAAACGTCTAGGGAAGTGTGAGCTAACACCGTCCTCCCATGACTTCAGGTTTTGGAGGATACACGGCGGGAAATGCATCCACCCCTCCTAATCATAACTAGGGTCCACACCCTACAATGGAATATACAGTGGCATCGTGTTGCTGGGAGTTTTGTCATCATTTATTCGGTTTTGGGCAGTCTCATCACCTGAAATCCTGCACTGGTCCACATATCATAGCAATGCATCCAAACCAATATAATTTCACATACAAATGTTCATACCCTAATGTTTCTCGGCTAGTGGTCATGACATCCACTTTCATCATTATTATCCCTTGGCTATTTCATAGCCCATAACCTACATATTAGTCTGTAACACAAACTCATAAATTTCTATGCGTTATCATCATGTAATTGCATACAATCATCATTTCGATTCAGTATCCTTGTACCAACAACTCAACATCAAAGTTTTCAAGTTAGAAATAGATCTCATAATATCCCATAATTCATTTTCGACACCCATTCATAAAATTATCATTTACCAAATAGATTGCATCAAATCCAACATCATTCTAATAGCATTTAAACCTTCATAGGATTCACATTCACACAATATGTCGCATCATATACATCATCATCAATAACATTTAAACATTCATAAAATTTACATTCGCATAGTAGATTGCATTATATCCATCATCATCAATAACATTTAAACATTCATAAAATTTACATTCTCACAATATATCACATCATAACCATCATTATCTGAATATATTTAAACATTCATAAAGGTTCATACATCTTAAAAATTTAAGTGTATCATTTAATAGTTTCACTGTGAGTAGAAAATAAAAGTGTAGGCCTCAAGTAATCCTGGCTATCTAAGTCAAAAGGGGGTGTTACATACACCCCACCTCTGAGAAACATATTCTCGAGGTGGTCAAAAAGTGAGGGATAGTCTCGTCATAGTGTCTCGGCATCTTCCCAAGTAGAAGATTCTGGACTATACATGTCCCATTGGACCTTAACTTGGTCTACCAAACGGTTCCTGAGCTATTAGACTCTATGTTCTAATATGCATAATGGTTCTACCATGAGAGTTCCCACGTCTGATACCTGCAATTCCTTCCAATTTAGTTTATGTGATTCATCAGCAACATAATGACGTAAAACAGATACATGAAAAACATTATGAGTTTTATGCAAGTGGGGTAGCAGTACGAGACGATAGGCAACGGGTCCAATTTTCTCTTGGATTTTGAATGGTCCTATAAATCGAGGTGACAACTTTGTCCCCTTTTCGAACCATATGGTACTCTTATTAGGCCTGATATGAATGAAAACCTGGTTTCCCACTTCATAACATCAGTCGGTCCTGTGTGCATCTGCTTAACTTTTCTGTCTATCCTGTGCTTCCTTCAGTCTCTTCCTAATCTGAATCACCTGTTCCTCCATCTCTTGAATCAATTCTGGCCCAACTGTCACTCAGTCAACTAGTCTATCTCAACTCAACGACGTTCTTCATGGCCTTCCATACAGAGCTTCGTAGGGTGGCATTCTGATGGAGCTATGAAAACTGTTTTTGTAGGAAAACTCTACCAAAGGTAGGTACTTCTCCCACTGGGTTTGATTATCCATGATATACATCCTAAGCATGTCTTCCATGACTTGATTTACTCTCTCAGTTTTCCCATTTATTTCAGGATGATAAGTTGTGCTTAAGTTCAACTGAGTCCCCAATGCTAACTGCAAACTTGTCCAAAACCTAGAAGTGAATCTGGAGTCCCTATCTGAAATGTTCTTCTTAGGTATCCCATGCAAACGGATAACCTCACTTGCAAACACACATGCCACATCTGTGACATCGTAATTGTCTCTAACCGGAATAAAATGAGAACTCTTGGTTAAATTATCAACTATCACAAGAATGGCATTATGTCTATGAGATGTGAGTGGAAACCCCACAACAAAATCCATAGAAATGACTTCCCACTTGGACATAGGAACATCATGTGGTTGTAGGAGGCCTGTCGAGTGATGGTGGTCGGCTTTCACTTGTTGACACTCTAGGCACTTGGTGATGAAATTGACTACATTACGCTTCATGCCTACCCATAAGAAAAGTTTCCTCATGTCTGTGTACATCTTCTTCACACCTAGATGCACACAATAAAGTGCTCTATGGGCTTCCTTTAGTATGATGCTTCGAATATCCCCATCTTCAAGGATGTACATCCTTCCCTGATATCTCAATATTCCATCTGCTTCCAGACTATATCTTTTATACTTTGGATCTAATTGCCTCCCACTCTAGAGGTTTGAAGTAACCTCTAAATACCAACTATCTCCTTGGAGTTGCGTCAATACACGTTCCCTCAGATTGATTTTCAAGGGTACCAGGGAGAAGACATGTGGTCTCCTGCTCAAGGCATCTGCGACCACATTTTCCTTTCCCTTGATGTATGAAATACCAAAATTGTACTCACTCATAAACTCACTCCATCGCCTTTGCCTAGCATTCAGATCCCTTTGAGTGAAGATATGTTTTAAACTTTGATGGTTCGTTTTGAGCTCAAAGTTTTTCCCCACAAGATAGTGCCTCTAAAGTTTTAGATCTAGCATTACAACTACCAACTTTAAATCATGAGTGGCATAAATCTCTTTCTGTTTCTTCAAATTCCTTGACACATAAGCTATCACTCCTTCATCCTGCATTAGCACGGCCCAAAACCATTGCTTCGAGGAATCCGTGCAGACTGTGAATTCCTTTTCCATATCCAACACTCATAGAATTAGTGCACTAGTTAGTAACCTCTTAAGCTCAATGAATGCACTATCACATTCTTCTGTCCATTCATACCCGACCCCCTTTCATTTCAAAGTGGTGATGGGTTTCACTATTTTAGATAATCCTTCCACAAATCTTCGATAATAACCTACTAGCCCAATAAAGCTTCTCACCTCATGGGCATTTTTTGGCACTGGCCACTCCATAATAACCTTTACCTTTTCTAGGTCCACAAAGATTCCTTCGCTGGAAATAATATGACCTAAATAGTGAATTTATTTCTGGAAGAAGGAACACTTCGACAACTTCCCATACAATTTTTTCTCCCTAAGGTAGGACAACACCACCCGTAAGTGTTCCTCATGTTCTCTTTCGTTCTTGGAATTGATGAGGATTTCATCTAGAAAGACTTGTACAAAATGGTCTAAGTACTTCCAGAATACATTGTTCATGAGGTTCATGAATAGTCCCAGTGCATTGGTCAATCCGAAAGTTACTATGACAAACATGTAATGTCCAAACCGAGTTCGAAAGGCAGTTTTAGGAATATCGCCTTCCTTAATCCTTAACTAGTGATACCCTGATCGCAAATCAATCTTTGAGAATACCACTGCTCCTTTCATATGATCGAAGAGGTCATATATTCGCGACATTGGGTACCTATTTTTCACTGTAGAATGGTTCAAGTCCCTATAATCTATACACAATCATAAGGAACCATACTTCTTCTTCACAAAAATTACTGGTGCACCCCAATGTGAGACACTGGGCCTTATTAGCCCTAAGTCCAGTAACTCTTTCAACTGCATTTGAAACTCAAAAAGTTTTGGTGCTGTCATCCGATACAGAGTCTTTGAAATTGGTTCTGCACTAGGTTTTAGCTCAATAGTAAAATCAAGCTCCCTCTCAGGAGGTAACCCTGGTAACTCATTCAAAAAAACATCCTTAAATTCTAACAATACCGAGTACTGATCCAATGAGGGTCCCTTCCTTTCATTCACTGCTTCCACTACATATAGTCGACACCCTTGCCTCAAGCATCGCTTAACCTTCATAGTTGAGATAAAGTGTAATGTCACCCTTCTCCGTACACCCTAGATCTCCACTAGCCTTCCTTCATCGTCTACACAGAGCACCCTTTTTGCAAAACAATCTACCAAAGCTCGATGAGCTTCTAACCAATCCATTCCAATGATTAGGTCGTACACCCCGAGATCAGTGACGTATGCCTTCAACCTGGTAGCACACACTCCCAGGTCTACTATACAATTATCAACACTAGGTCATACCGCTTTTTTTTCCCTTGAAGCCATCTCGACTTGTTTAAAGTCATCGTGCTCATAGGTTGCCAACCCACTCTTTTCTAATGCAGATGGTGAAATGAAACTATTTATCGCACCGGAATCAAATAAAATCTTAACATTGATATGATTTAGTGTACCAAATGACTCCACCACCGTGGATTGATCCTCGGCATGGCAATTATTAACCACTGCATAAATCTGGTGGCTACTACTTGCTCTTCCCATCAGGGCCTTTCCTTCTCTATGCACAAATCCTGATTGCATCTTTGGGCAGTCACGCTGGTAATGGGGTCCTCCACATCCCCAACAAGTAACATGGGATTGAACCTACGCATTGTTCTATGATTGTCTCTGAAATGAGTGCCTTCTCCTGGAACCCCTGTCCCTACTAGCTTCTCCCTGAGATGGTCATGGACCTACCTGCATCATTGGTGATGAACGAGATGCTGCACTCACTGTCATTGAAATCCCTACGGCTACTATCCTTGGTGCGACTCTGTTACCATATGGAGGTGGCCTTGAGTCCCCTCCCCTGGGAAATGTCCTAAGGGCCTTCCCCACAAATCTGGGATGATGCAGAAAGGTCGGTCTCATACCTCCAGCTAGGTTCATGTGTTCCTCCACATAACACACATTTTCCACAACTTCCTCTACTGAAGACGGTTTCCACATTCACACCATAGCCCTTATCTTAGGGTTCAACCCATAGATAAAGCGTTCTGCCTGTCGTTGGTCTACCAAACGGTTCCTGAGATATCAGACTCTACGGTCCAATATGCATAATGGTTCTACCATGAGAGTTCCCATGTCCGATACCTGTAATTCCTTCCAATTTAGTTTATGTGATTCATCAGCAACATAATGACGTAAAACAGATACATGAAAAACATTATGATTTTTATGCAAGTGGGGTGGCAGTACGAGACGATAGGAAACAGGTCCAATTTTCTCTTAGATTTTGAATGGTCCTATAAATCGAGGTGACAACTTTGTCCCCTTTCTAAACCATATGGTACTCTTATTAGGCCTGATACGAAAGAAAACCTAGTCGCCCACTTTATAACTTCAGTCGGTCCTGTGTGCATCTGCATAACTTTTCTGTCTATTATGTTCTTCCTTCAGTCTCTTCCTAATCCAAATCACCTATTCCTCCATCTCTTGAATAAATTATGGCCCAACTGTTACTCGGTCTTCTAGTCTATCCCAACTCAATAGCGTTCTGTATGGCCTTCCATACAGAGCTTCATAGGGTGGCATTCTGATGGAGCTATGAAAATTGTTATTGTAGGAAAAATCTACCAAAGGTAGGTACTTCTCCCACTAGGTTTGATTATCCATGAAATACATCCTAAGCATGCCTTCCATGACTTGATTTACTCTCTTAGTTTTCCCATCTATTTCAGGATGATAAGTTGTGCTTAAGTTCAACTGAGTCCCCAATGCTAACTGCAAACTTGTCCAAAACCTAGAAGTGAATCTGGAGTCCCTATCTAAAATGATCTTCTTAGGTATCCCATGCAAAAAGATAACCTCACTTACAAACACACGTGCCACATCAGTGACATCATAAGTGTCTCTAACCGAAATAAAATAATCACTCTTGGTTAAATTATCAACTATCACAAGAATGGCATTGTGTCTATGAGATGTGAGTGGAAACCCCACAACAAAATCCATAGAAATGACTTCCCACTTGGACATAGGAACATCATGTGGTTGTAGGAGGCCTACCAAGTGATGGTGGTCGGATTTCACTTGTTGACACTCTAGGCACTTGGCGACGAAATGGACTACATCGCGCTTCATGCCTACCCATAAGAAAAGTTTCCTCATGTATGTGTACATCTTCTTCACACCCAGATGCACACAATAAAGTGATCTATGGGATTTTTTCAATATGATGCTTCAAATATCCCCATCTTCAAGGATGTACATCCTTCCCTGATATCTCAATAGTCCGTCTGCTTCCAGACTATATCCTTCATACTTTGGATCTAATTGCCTCCCACTCTAGAGGTTTGAAGTAACCTCTAAATACCAACTGTCTCCTTGGAGTTGTGTCAACACACATTCCCTCAGATTGATTTTCAAGGGTACTAGAGAGAAGACACATGGTCTCTTGCTCAAGGCATATGCAACCACATTTTCCTTTCCCTTGATGTATGAAATACCAAAATCGTACTCACTCATAAACTCACTCCATCGCCTTTGCCTAGAGATGTTTTAAGAGATGTTTTAAATTTTGATGGTCCGTTTTGAGCTCAATGTTTTTCCCCACAAGATAGTGCCTCCAAAGTTTCAGAGCTAGCATTATAGCTACCAACTTTAAATCATGAGTGGCGTAAATCTCTTCATGTTTCTTCAAATTCCTTGACACATAAGCTATCACTCCTCCATCCTACATTAGCATGGCCCCCAACCCTTGCTTCGAGGCATCCGTGTAGACTATTAAGTCCTTTTCCATATCCAACACTCGTAGAATTGGCGCACTAGTTAGTAAACTCTTAAGCTCAATGAATGCACTATCAAATTCTTCTATCCATTCATACTTGACCCCCTTGCACTACAAAGTGGTTATGGGTTTCACTATTTTAGGGAATCCTTCCACAAATCTCTGATAATAACCTGCTAGCCCAATGAAGCTTCTCACCTCATGGGCATTTTTTGGCACAAGTCACTCCATAATGGCCTTTACCTTTTCTGGGTCCACAAAGATTCCTTCGCCGGAAATGATATGACCTAAATAGTGAATTTATTTTTGGAAGAAGGAACACTTTGACAACTTCCCATACAATTTTTTCTCCCTAAGGCAGGACAACACCACTCGTAAGTGTTCCTCATGTTCTCTTTCGTTCTTGGAATTGATGAGGATGTCATCTAGAAAGACTTGCACAAAATGGTCTAAGTACTTCCAGAATACGTCGTTCATGAGGCTCATGACTACTGTTGGTGCATTGGTCAATCCAAAAGTTACTACGACAAAATCGTAATGTCCAAACCTAGTTTCAAAGGCAGTTTTAGGAATATCGCCTTCCTTAATCCTTAACTAGTGATACCCTAATCGCAAATCAATCTTTGAGAATACCGTTGCTCCTTTTATTTAATCGAAAAGGTCATCTATTCACAGCATTGGGTACCTATTTTTCACTATAGCATGGTTCAAGTCCCTGTAATCTATACATAGTCATAAGGAACCATCCTTCTTCTTCACAAAAATTACTGGTGCACCCCAAGGTGAGACATTAGGCCTTATTAGCCCTAATTCCAGTAACTCTTTCAACTACATTTGCAACTCACAAAGTTCTGGAGTTGTCATCCGATACAGAGCCTTGGAAATTGGTTCTGCACTAGGTTTTAGCTCAATAGTAAAATCAAGCTCCCTCTCAGGAGGTAACCCTGGTAACTCGTTCGAAAAAACATCCTTAAATTCTGACAATACCGAGTATTGATCCAATGAAGGTCCCTTCCTTTCATTCTTTGCTTCCACTACATATAGTCGACACCCTTGCCTCAAGCATCGCTTAACCTTCATAGTTGAGATAAATCGTAATGACACCCTTCTCCGTACATCCTGGATCTCCACTAGCCTTCCTTTGTCGTCTACACAGAGCACCCTTTTTGCGAAACAATCTACTAAAGCTCGATGAGCTTCTAACCAATCCATTCCAATGATTAGGTCGTATGCCCCGAGAGCAGTGACGTATGCCTTCAACCTGGTAGTACACACTCCCAAGTCTACTATACAATTATCAACACTAGGTCCTACTGCTTGTTTTTCCCTCGAAGCCATCTCGACTTGTTTAAATTCATCGTGCTCATAGGCTACCAACCCACTCTTTTCTAATGCAGATGGTGAAATGAAACTATCTGTCACACCATAATCAAATAAAATCTTAACATTAATATGATTTAGTGTACCTGATGACTCCACCATCGTGGATTAATGCTCGGTCTGGCGATTATTAATCGCTGCATAAATCTGGTGGCTGCTACTTGCTCTTCCCATCGAGGCCTTTCCTTCTCTATGCACAAATCATGATTGCATCTTTGGGCAGTCATGCTGGTAATGGGGTCCTCCACATCCCCAACAGGTAACATGGGATTGAACCTGCGCATTGTTCTGTGACTATCTCTGAAATGAGTTCCTTCCCCTGGAACCCCTGTCCCTACTAGCTTCTCCCTGAGATGGTTGTGGACCTGCCTACATCGTTGGTGATGAATGAGATGATGCACTCGCTGCCATTGAAATCCCTGCGGCTACTATCCTTGGTGCGACCATGTTACCATATGGAGGTGGCCTTGAGCCCCCTCCCCTGGGAAATGTCCTAGGGGCCTTCCCCATGAATCCGGAACGATGTAGAAAGGTCGGTCTCATACCTCCAGCTAAGTTCATGTGTTCCTCCACATAACGTGCATTTTCCACAACTTCCGCTACTGAAGACGGTTTCCACATTCGTACCATATCCCTTATCTTAGGGTTCAACCCATAGAAAAAGTGTTCTACCTGTCATTGGTCATTATCCATATATGAAACATACTTGAACAATTCCATAAACCTAATCTCATATTCTTCTACGGTCATGTTTCCTTGTACTAAGGCATGAAACGCTCCTACCTATTGTTCCTCATAGTAAGCTGGCAATATTTCCTTCGGAACCTCTCCTCAAAAATTTCCCAAGATACGGTGTTCGGGGTAAGATGCAGTTGTCTTTCCAGGTTTCCCCACTAGTTCAAGGCACTGTCTCTTAACTAAAAAATCACTATCTTCTCCTTTGAGGTGGATGCATAGTCACTTAAGGAAAAACACCTTGTCATGCCTTCCAACCATGCTTCCGCGCGTTCACTGGCGCAACCCCCGAAAAACTTCAGAAGTTTAATCTTCTACAGTTCTCTAGTGATGTCTTCGGGTGGAGGTCCTCCCCCTGAATCCCTTGACGCTTCTGGATTACCCATTCCATATGGTGGGGGTTCCACTTCGATCCCTGTTGGTTGTCGCCCCTTTAAAGTCTCATTTATGGCCTCCAAAGAGCGTAGTATGAGAGATAGTTCGGGCGATGGTGGCGGCGACGTTGGCGGTGTTGGCAGTGCCTGCAACGATGCTCCTCTACCTCTATTCCCTCGATTCCTAACCATCCTATATGATTTAACTTGCATCAACCAAAGTTGTCAGGGTGAGTTCAAGGATGTTTCAAATTTGCGCATTTTAAACTAGAAAAAAGGGTTAGGCATAAGTTTCTTTTTACTTGTCTGTAAACAGACATTACTCTCTTTAGGGGAGGTGGCTAGGTTAGGGCTAAAGCATCTAAGTTTGATTTCTTTGCCTAAAAAAACTATTGAATACCTCTCTCGGTAGCTATGCTATCTTTGCACCATACTAGCTAATTTATCTAACTTACCTGCCTAGTGCACATGAAGCCCCTTCCCTCTTATCTTGTTCTAAGTCCTTATACTTTGCGTTTACAACTAATTAGGGTGACTTCCAACCTAATGTCGATGAAATGAGTCTAAGGCTATCCTTCAATGCTTGACTCGTGGGATTTTCTTAGCGCGTTGTACATATGCATTGAATTATGTGACTCGGTGACTCCAAGGGCGAGTCTTGAGAATTGTCCTTTGGGCGCAACCAAAGAGTATGAGTTGTGGACTTCCTCATGGATTAATGTTCCCTCAGTCTTGAGTGTTGCCTTATATGCACCTTGTTGTGTTGTCTCGGCACTCAAAACCCTCTTCATGGCTTCTGGGTTAAGTGTGTTGCGTTCTGACCTCCTGCTCTCTTTCTATGATATTGAAAGATGAAAAGGCATTTTGATTTTGGACTTCATGCTCATAACCCATAACTTGACAATTGTATAAAATGCAGAGGCTAGGGTTTAAAGTTTATCACACATCAAACTGAAAGCGCTCAATTCCGAGCTGCTGCTACTGTTGTTGTTTTATTGTAGAAAACACAGCAAGCAACTCGACCCAACAACGAGTCCGTGAGGGAAAAATATAGAACTAAGCATTGAATATTGGAAGAGGTAGAAAATGGCCCCAGATAGCAATATGAGAAAGGATAGTAAGGGTCTTGATTCCATTGTGTAGGGATGATGGCCTATCGAGATGTCGGCAATATAGTTGGTTTTGTTTTGCATAGTCGTTAGGG
>ML779067.1:595727-625096 GCA_009831015.1 Picea engelmannii | reverse complement strand
TATTTAAAAAAAAAAGTATATAATTTAGTTTAAAAACAAAAATATAAATTATATAAATTTATAAGCACTTTTAAACAAAATAAAAGAAAATATAAATTACTTGAATAATTTAAAAGCAATTTTTTTTTTAAATAACCAAAGGGCGGGCACACATGAAGCTCGCGTGCCCTTCTCCTCCGTTCTCATCCCCTAACCCTAATTTCGTCTCACCCTTATATCTTCAAACCCTTTCCTCACTCAAATCCTTTTCTATTTCGTTTTTTTTTGTCAAATGCTCAGTAGAGGGATGAGGCCGATGGCCATGGCCATTTCTCTGCTTAGTCGACTCTGGTGTCCATGGTTTCAAGGTCTGGAGGGTGCGTCGTGTATAGTGGCGCGTTCCCTCCATTCCTTTGTGGGATGCTCCTCCATAGCTGGGCGCGTGCGCTGAGCTTGGTATTTGTTGTTGGGTTTTTTATTTACTATTAAATCCGTGGCTGCCATTGTTTTCATCTGCTTGAAATAATTTTGTTTAACTTTGTTTTTCAGGCGCGTGTTAGTGGCTGTGAATCCAGCCCACGAATCGCAAGGCAACAGGCCGGAGCAGGGATGGCTCTGGTGTTGATTGTTGGTGCTTGTGCATTGTGTGGTACAACTGGTTTTCTCCCCTTTTGTACCACAACCAGTTGCATGCCTACAGGCTCCCTATGCACCCCTTGTGGGATCTCTCATGCCTTTTCCTTGGTCTTGGCTTTGGCGCTGAGCTTGTATTATGTGTGTTGTTTTTTTTTCTTTTTTTGCGGCTGGATTTGACTTGTTTGGTGAATTTTTATACCATGTGTATAGTGTCACGTTTGTATGGCATGCACTGGACTTGGTCCCCTCCCCCACGGTGGCTTATCTTGGCACTTGTGCACTGGGCTTAAACTTGATATTGTGGGGAGTTAGTGCATGGTGCTTACCCGTGTTTTGTTGTGTGGTTGTTTGTGGTGTGTGGAGGACTTCATGATCCATGTGGATATCGGTGGCCACCCACCTTTTCCAAATGGCTCAAAACGACTTTCTAGCAATTTTGGCAATTTACTATTTTTAGCAGGTTTTAACTTTCGGGGCCATTTTGAGGGCCCAAATGAATGTTTTTTGAGATAAAGGTTCTCAATGATATTTGAAGGCATATTGAGCCCCCAAAATGAATCTCCTTGATGATACCTTTCCAACGAGCTATCACATGCCTAAAACGGAGTTCGTATGCAAAAGTTACGACCCCGGGAAGTTGATGTACTCACTTACCCAAACGGGGCCTACATGACTTTTGGCGCTTCATCTCCTAGGGTTAGGTTTTTGGATGTTTAGGACTTTTGGCATTCCCATTTATTGTAAAAGGGCCTTCAGAGCTTCATTGTAATCATCTTCTTGCGAATGCGAGTAGCCGTCACATCTCTTCTCAGAGATAAGCTGCCACCATTCTAGCGAGTCTTTCACTCTGTATTTTTACAGTCTCTGTACATTTCTCTGATGAATAGAAATCGTGTATTACTGTATATATGTGTTTATGGTTTCATCTTTGATACATTTTTGTTATATTATTGAATATCTGCAATATCTCTGTGTATTTCTTTATTATATGTCCACTCTCATTTCGTGTTGAAAATAATCTGGATCAGTGGTATCAGAGCAGGCTGCTCTTGATCGTTTTTTCAATGCATGTCCTCGACGAGGTCCGAGTATATCAAGTTGGGTCTCGAGCTTGTCTCTCTTGAATACAATCACTCTCGCACACCCAAGAAACCCTCAATGGAGGAAGAAAAGAAAATCGACGGAGCAGGCAATCCTATCAATCTGTTGCTTGAGCAAGCTCTCACGCGACAGAGGGACGAAATGATGGAGAATTTTGCCCACATCCTTAAACGCCTACCGATAGCATCAGGGGCATCTTCATCAAGCAACCACTTTGAAGGAACCTCGCCTTTCAAGGTACAATTTAATTTTGATATTCCTGTATTTGAAGGACAGATAGATGCAGAAGCCCTAGAAAAATGGTTAACTCTGCTAGAAGGTTATTTCTCTGTTCACAATTTTTTCGACAAAGAAAATATCACCTTCGCACTCCTTAAATCTCTCCCTCATGTCAAACATTGGTGGGAAACTTACTGGGAGAAAATTTCCACAGAGGAGTCTGGAATATATGGGGCCGATCCCACTTGGGATTTTTTTGTGGATGCGGTAAAGGAACAGTATTACCCTATTGGAAACTATGAGGACCAGTACATGAGATGGACCACAATGCGGAAAGAGAGAGACCAAGAAATTTTAGAGTTCACCAATACCTTCCATACATTGTGCACAAAGCTGGGTATCAAAGAATCCGAGCGACATTTGGTTCTGAAATACCGTGGGGCTCTACACCGATACATCCAAACTTAAATGGATTTTCTGTACATCTCATCACTTGGTGCTGCTTATCAATATGCAATTAAAATTGAGAAGAAATTTAAGCACCAGAACAAATGGGAATTCGGGTCTGCAAATATGCAACAACCAAAGTATGACAAAGACAGCCCGAACAAACAGTCTCCTGAAAACCAGTCCAAGACACAAGAAAAGAAGGGTCACGGGAAGACAAAGAAGGACACCGGAAAATGGTGCGAGTTCCACAAAATCCCTTGGCACTGTTGTTCCTGAGTCTGTACTTAAGGCTTAAACATACAGTGTCAAGGCATCCGAAAGTATGATAAAGGTTGGCAAAAGATTGCACTAACCTTCGGTATAGGAAACTAGTGAGGATTTTTACGTTCTTGTCGTCTAGCTTCCAACTGTTCCTGGATAGTAATATCTCGTTCAATGGTTGCCCATGATTGTTCCAATTCGTCCCGGGTGTCCGCGGTTTTAGGGATTGTGTCAAAGAGGTTTAGAGCAATATGTATTTGATTAGAAAGCTCGGGTTGAATGTTAGGTTGAGTTGCTGCAGGGACAGTCATTTAGGAACAGTTCCAGTATGGAAATGGTTTTTAAAGAGAGAATTTATTTGTTGTTTTAATTCAGACGAAATAAAGAGAAACCTTTGCATGAAAAAACGAAATAAGAACACGAATTGAAGGCCCTTTCCTGTAACTGTGTTTTTTCCGATAAAAATAACGTGAGATGGGAGAAAAAATTAAGTTGTAGATGACACGAAGTTCCTGTCAATGGAGAACTCACGTATACACAGAAGAAGCAATTGACACAAAAATAATTGACTTAGTGTAAATAAACATAAAATTTTGTAAGTGTAAATTGGTCTTACACCCGCTAATAGATGGTGCAGAGGAAAGACAAGAGACAATTACAAAAAAATATGCAAACCTTTCACCATAGTAGTGGTCATACTAAATTACAGTGATACACATCAATTATGTAGAGCAAAATGAAAAGAAACAAAGAACATGACGAAACAAACTTGCAACACAGTCATGACAGAATCGAGAATCTTCAAATTTCTTGTATTAACTCCTTTAATGCAAAGACTCTCTTACAGTTAGTCCCCCCAAAAAAAGTCCATCCCTCTTCTCTTCTTTTTGTAATCTATTTATACAAAATTTTCCTCTTGGTTCAAAAGAGCGAAATTCCTCCATCTGTCCGACTCTGTTTATAAAAAGGTGCCAGGTGCTTGTTTTTGCTTAGATTTAATACATATGATACACTTGTCTAAAAAATGAAATACAAGCTGTGAAGGTTTTGCATTGACAGCTGGGGGGAGTGAGATAATTCCATTTCACCCATTCTACCTTCAACAAGTGCTAGGTTCCTGTCCTCGCATGGATTCAGTGTACATGATACACTTGTCCACAAACTGGGTCACAAGCTGTGAAGGCTCGGCCTGACAACGGGATTTGGCAAGATAACACTCTCGGGCCAACTGTGGCAGCTTATCATTTATTTGTATATCAACGAGTTCAAGGGCGCCAAGTTGTGCACTAGGCTGAATCAAATGTTTGTAGATTTGAGTTGGGTCTACCCTGTCCATCTTGGAGATTTCCACTGAACTTCTCTCATTCTCCCCCTTTATGTCGAGAGAAACCCGATCTATATTTATCTACCTTAGCGCCTCTGTGTCAGTTCCAATTTCTATCCCCAACTGCTCACCATTTATGTTATTGACGGCCTCTTCTAACAAATTTGCCACTTTTTGAGCCTGCTCTTTGCTTAAAGTAATATCATGTTCCCAATTCTTTAACAAGATATTACCCCTGGTTTGTTCGGCAATGGTGAGCTCGGGATGCCCTGAAAACCTGTTGTTGGTCGCTATCACTGCCTCTTGGAAAATGACCCGAGCAGCTTCTGCGTTTATTTCTTTGTTAATCAGATTCTCAGAGATTTGTTGTATTAATAAGCAGTCTTCTCGAATCTCTCCTACTTTGTTTAGCAGGCTCTGTTGAGCAGAGGATATCCTGCTCTGAATATCAGTCGCTTGAGATTTAACGATCTCGATGTCAACCACCTTGCTTTCTGCGATCTTCAACTGAGTCTGTAGCTGTGTAATCGTATCCCTCTGCTGGCCTGATTGTACCTGACCATCTCAGATCGTAGAATTTTCTTGTTCCAGTTTGGTCTTGAGGACTTCAATTTCTTTCTTATCGGCCAATTGGGCCAGCTCTATTGCCCCACTCGCTTGACTCTTAGCATCTTCCACAGCCGAAGCTATTCGAGCTTCAAGAGTCTTGATCAGCCGATTCTTTGCTTTGAGCTGATTTTTTAATGCCGCGACCGAGAATTGATTTGCAGTCGTGTACGCTCCCAGCGTCCCTGCAATCTCTGTGGAAAATGCATCTTTCCTTTTGTTCATCCCATCGGTCATCACTTTGAACTTTTTAATAGTGGACTCTCCCTCTTGATGAAATTCTTGCTTGACTACAGCTTTCCTTTTTCTGTCAAAAAAGAAATCATTAGGGGGGAGTTCCTCTGCCCTTATAGGTCTTAGTTCTTCCCCAAAAATCCATCCCTCATTAACGCCTCCCTGTGCTGACTGCAAGGGTGTGACAGAGGTGATGGGTTGTCCGATCTGCTTTGCTGCCTTCGCTGGTGTGCTGAGTGGATCTTGCTCTTTCGGGGGATCAGAGGTCTTAGTCCCTGCCTCCGGATTCTGAGTTTTCGGTGGGTCTGTTTCTTTTATTTCCACCTCAGGACTATGCTCCTTGGGAGGATCAGTAACCTCTTTTTCTGTTTCGGGATTGTCCTCCCGCTCAGGACTCTTCTTCTTTTCTGGATTCTTCTCCTGCTCAGGACTCTTCTCTCGCTTGGGACTTTTTCCATGTTTGGGATTCTGTTCCTGACGTTTTTCGGGATTAGAAGTCTTCCCCACAGAACTTTCGGCCTCCTTTTCTTTATCCTTAGAAAGTCCCAAACCTCCCAACACAACGAGAAGGCATCTTCTCCTATGTCCCTGAAATTTTAGAACAGAAGCCCTGTCTTCGGGTGCCAGAGATCTGATTCGAAATTGCACTTCTGAATAGGACCTTGCCGCTCGAAAAACATCATCTGAGGGCAAACATTCATGTTCGAACCTCTTTAATCCGCAATTTCCCAAATGAGTGCTTACGATCCCCTGAGGATCATGCTTCTTGTACTCGATAGAGACTAGGCTCAAGTCTTCAATGGCTGCAGCCTCAGCTTTAGCATGTCCAAAATCTAATAATGAATATGAATTCAACCGAATAGGGAAAGATGGCCATACCTTCTTGGCCGACGCTTTGAGCTCTTTTCTCACTCCACCGATTACCGTTTGCCGAGCAATCTCACGATAGGCTAGCTTTTCGGGGATGAATTGTAGGAGCACCAGAGGAGGAACAACGGCACCGAAAACTCTCAAATAGGAGAATTCTTCCTCTACGTACCAGTCTGCGATATGGCTTAAATTCGCAGCAATGCTATCAGAGATGCGGGGTGGTGTAAGACCAAAAATGGCGACGTGCAGGGGCACCATCACCCAATTGAAAATCTCATAAATAAACTTATTTGTGTTATTTTCCCACAACTTATCATGGTACTCATGTATAGTTTTTTCCTCGGTTGGACTCCAAGCCCAATTCATTAAAGGGAAAGGCGTCATGGAGAAAATTGCGTCCATGATATACACAGACATGAAGAATCCGGATGCCCTCCCGACTGCTTTTTTCTCCCGGTACTCTATGACCCTGTCAAACAAACTATCAGAGAGCATCTTCAACCAATTGAATGAGCTACCTTCTGCTACCCGAAAGATGAGAGGTACCCACCGGATGTAAAAATGTGCGGTATCCTCACTGCCGAAAAGTCGGCACGCCATCATTGCCACATATATGAATGGTGGCTCCAACGAAGAAATTGAATACACACCCTTATCACTTACTCTAAATATTGCAGAGCGCGAAACCCAGTCTTTTATCAAACCACCCATGGTTTTATCATATTCTTCGCACTCCTTCTTTTTGAATTCCTGCAAGAATTCACTGCCATATATATATTCAGAAGTCGTTGGCAGCCTATACATAGACTGGATATGCTCTGGTTTGAAAGTCCCGACCGTGTTTCGTCGGTCATTTATGATGGTTTTGGTGGGTAAGTCGACATGATCCAATGCCCATCTGATCATGTCGTAGTATGGGAGAAACCGAGGTCTGGTTGCAACCAGGTGCATCCCTGACTGAACAATTGTCTTGTACTTAGTGTTCAGGTCATCCCTTACAATATCAATGTCATCGTCATCTGAGTCTGGGCAGTTTATCAACCTGGATTTCAGAATATCTGAGATAGTCGACCAGGTGTCTACCGAGCCGCCAGTCCGAGGAGAAGTATCTGAGATGTTGTATGAACCCTGTGTTGCAACCTCGACGTTTGCTTTCGCTGCTCTCCTTGGTGCCATAGCTGAAGCTTGTTGTTTTGCTCTTCTACAGTAAACCTGTGTATACATGCGGAAATGAGTATCCTCGGGGAAAGGCGAGCTCTATGCGCTAATAAGAAATGTTTAAAAAATAAAACAAAATCTTGTATATATTTAAAAATCATGTACCTTTGACATAAGTCTGTCAAATCGTGAATAAACCAAAGTTATTGAAAAAATCCGATCTTATTTTCTTCGTGGATTTACCCTAATTTATTCATTAATGTCATGAATATTGGGCGGCTTGACAGGTACTCGGTTTATGGAGAGTAAATAAATAAATACCTCATGAAATGTGCCAACCTTGATGCGCAGGGCGTACCTCGCTTAATTTCATTTTTCCAAAATTTCAAATCTTAACGACTTAAAGATTTCCTCGCTTTTCGCCACCTCATAAATTTCCCTTTGACATTTTGACTTTACAACTCGCGAGACTGCGAGTTCCGATTTTAGCATTAATTAACAATAATCGCGATGTGGCGGATCTTTAATGACATGATTAACTTAATCACGATATCGTGATTCGATAATTGGAAGATAAACTTTCAGGAGAATGATATGCCGAGTCGCGATATCGTGATGCGGCGACAATTAAGGGTCGAATTAAGAGAAGGAAATCTTAGATTATGCGATTAATTAATCTCGCTATAATTATGTAGCAATTTCGCGAATCGGAGTTTTGGACGTCTTATCTTACGAAAGAAAAATGCCGAGCGGCGGTGTGCCGAGAATCAAGTTTAACCGTGGACAGTTTTTTACCCTTGGTTCTTGACTAAGGTTATCAAAAAGTTATCGCATTCTCGGCCCTCGAGGTTGTAAAAACAAAAATTTAGAGTCGACGAACGCCGAGGCGCGAAATCCCGATGATGTATAATCAAGGTTTAAAGGTTTTATCCTAGTTAATGCCTTGGGTGAAATTTAAAACCGAGTTCGCATTTTCGCGACTCGGGACTTGGGAAATCAAGAAATAAAGTGCCCGACTGGCGAGACCCCGAAATAAAACAAAACAACAAATGTTCTTGCGAATGGTTCTGTTTTAAAAGAGGGAAAATCATTTCTACTTAGGCAACAAGATTTACAAAGTTTTAAGATTTCGGAAGGGGAAGAAAAGCAACTTTAGATCTCAGATATCAAAATTGAAAATTGCGTGGGGTGAAAAACAAGGGCGGATCCAACAGGCACAACACCGATGAATGTCGCTCAAAACAGTCATTGGTGGCCTAGATCAAAGACAAGGAACCAAACCTTGATTCTGAATCTGATTCTGAAAATAATGGTAAAAGACAGATCATCGACGCAGACCCCACTGCTATTGTTGCGACCGCAGCAATTCAACTAGAAGAACCAACAGATCCAGAAGAGGGGGAGTGCCTTTTTCATTCCCAAATTTCATTGAAGAGGACCCCACTGCATTTTATTGTTGATAGCAGAAGTCATAAGAACCTCATCTCAGCAGAGGTCATCAAACAGTTGGGATTGTCGACAACACCACACCCACAACCATAGAGCATCGGGTGTCTTAGCCAAGGATGAGATCTTCATGTCAGCCAGCAGTGTCGATTGTCATACGGAATCCAACCCTTCAAGGATGAGGTATTGTGTGATTTTTCCCCACTGGATGTTTGTGATGTTCTCTTGGGCCAACCATATATCTGGAAACGCCATGCAATCTATAAGTCTCGACCCCGTAGTGTCATTATTACTCTGGGGGATCATCTCTACAGGATACCAGAGGTAGTTCCAACTACTGCCCCACCTAAACAGTGCTGCAAGGTAGTATCTCATACTACAAAATTCATCTTCTCCACAATCTGTTCAAAAGGGGAACAAAAGGACACTGCAACCACTACAACCTTGCCCCAAGCACCTTCTATCCAACAAAAGCAGGTCGACAAAGTTGCAGCAAAGTGAAAAGATTCCTTCTGCACATCGTCCTCTCATGTATCTCGACTTGTTCAGCAGCCTCAGCCGCAACAGGTTCGTGACAGATTTCCACAAACTGAGCAGTGCGACGTCTCCAGCAAGACAAGCAGCTCACCAAGATGTAGATTCAACAAATGCTTTTCCCTCTCCCCCGGGAACTCAAAAAAATGGAGACCATTGCTTCCTAAGGAGGGAGGATTGATCCAGGTGGATATTGGTGGCCACCCACCTTTTCCAAATGGCTCAAAACGGCTTTCTGGCAATTTTGGCAATTTACTATTTTTAGCAGGTTTCAACTTCCGGGGCCATTTTGAGGGCCCAAATGAAAGTTTTTCGAGATTGAGGTTCTAAATTATAATTGAAGGCATGATTGGTCCCCCAAAATGAATCTCCTCGATGATACCTTTCCAACGAGCTATCACATGCCTAAAACGGAGATCGTATGCAAAAGTTACGACCCCAGGAAGTTGATGTACTCACTTACCCAAACGGGGCCCACATGACTTTTGGCGCTTCATCTCCTAGGGTTAGGTTTTTGGATGTTTAGGATTTTTGGCATTCCCATTTATTGTAAAAGGTCCTTCAGAGCTTCATTGTAATCATATTCTTGCGAATTCCAGTAGCCGTCACATCTCTTCTCAGAGATAAGCTGCCACCATTCTAGCGAGTCTTTCACTCTGTATTTTTACAGTCTCTGTACATTTCTCTGATTAATAGAAATTGTGTATTACTGTATATATGTGTTTATGGTTGCATATTTGATACATTTATGTTATATTATTGAATATCTGCAATATCTCTGTGTATTTCTTTATTATATCTCCACTCTCATTTCGTGCCGAAAATAATCTGGATCACTTCACCTAGTCCCCGTAAGATCCTCCTCATGCGGCTTTGGGCGCTGATTAACATGGCGCTTGTTTTTTTTTTAGTTTTTATTTATTTTATTTATTTTATTCTTACATTGTTGTATCATGTGGTCTCATGGTCTTCTCAGGCATGGAGCGCTGCCATTTTTGTTGGTGTTTCGTTCTTTGCACTCGGCTGGTTCATCGAAGGATCCAACCCCCTGCCTTCCATCTCCACTTCCAAGAGTAACGAGAATAATAATTATGACCAAGAAAAACCCCGACCCAACTCCTGATTTCTTATCATTTGAAACTGTGTGTATGTACAAGTCAGTTCGAATTTACTTTATTGCTCTGTTTTTCATTGTTTTCCGATGCAAAAGTCGAATTTGGGGATAGATGGAGTAGAGTCATATGTGTGTGTGTGGGGTTTAATGGGTTTTCTTGTAACAACAAATTGTTTTTACCTTGACTGAAACGTCAACCCTTTGAAGAGTTGGTCCTGAAGGCCTTACTTGGTGCGGACTGAAAGGTTTCCATGATCATTTCCATCTCCATATTGGAATAATTGCATATAAATAACTAAAATCCCAAGGAAAACTTGTCAATATTTATCCTTAGCGCAGCACAAATATTTGAGCACTCACTTGCGCTGACGTGTTGTGCAGACTCAATGCTCCTCCTTCCTTATCGTTTGGTGTTGGTGCTCAAGCGTTGGCTTGTATGTTGTTGTTGTATATTTGCAATGCTTAGCTCTCGGTCAATGTCGATATGACTTGGAGATTGGGCTTTCAACCCAACAACTTTTAATATACTTCTTGTTATGGCCATGCTGGCATGGTATTAATGCTCCTAGATATCTGTGGTCCCGATAGAGTTGATTTCTAGCCTATTCATGGTGATTAAAATCCCCACCTTGCCCGCAAAATTTCCCGTTATGGGATATGCATCCCGCACAAGCTGTGTACTCTATGCCTTCGTTAGACATATTCTATCTCATTATTTATAATTTATTTTTTTTCTTTTAAGTGAGTTTCTTTTATATTCTAGGAACTGACAATAAATTTGTTTGCAAGTGCTTGGCTGGGTTATTTTGCAGGTTTGTTTTGCTTGATGCGTAGTGCAAAGGCTCAAGACGTGGAATCTTTCATGTGACTTGCGCTTAACTTTAGCGTTGGATTTGGTGTTGAGTTGTGTGTTGTGTTAGGTGTTTGGCTCGACATTTGGCTTGAATGCTTGACACTAGGGCTTTCTTATTTACTTTTATTATTTGGAAGGTCTGGGTTCCATTCCCATCGACCACCATATCATACGGTTCTTTTTTTTATATAAATATTATTTATTTATTTTTACTTACTGTATAATACTAATTTTATTTTAGAAAAATAAGTAAATAGAAAAAAAATAAGTAGGTCTGTAAATAAATAAACAATTCTTTTTTTTTTGAAAAGCTCATCTATCTTTTATGAGGTTTCTTACAGGTTTTTTTTTTTTACAGGTTCGCAGGTGAACAGGTGTTGGTTCTAAAGACAGAAAATTCAGTTGTAGGTAGGCCCTTAAGGCTCCAATGCTTGAAACTGAAGCTCAGATACCATGTGTAGGGACCATAAATTAATTAAGCATAGTAAAATTCATAATTTAAACATTAAGATTATTCAGCATAAGCAATAAGTAATTCCGTTCATTCATATAAGTAACATAAATTAAATTTACGAACAACATGCTAATAATTTACATAATCATCACATAACTCAGCAAATTTAGAAATAAAAATACCTCTGCCTTATGCTACTTCCTGCTGATCTGGTTGTCCTCTCTGCTGCTTTGCCCAGCCTGATGCACTGACCAAACCTTGCCCAAAACCGACTAACCACCCAACCAACTAGGAGCAGCCTGTCCGGCTCCCTAGCTCCAGGATACCGAAAGGAATCCTGGCCCCCGAGCCCAAAACTTCCAGCAACCTGGTGCCCCCTGCAATAGTACATCCAACCTCCAAAACCAAACCCCAAAAATAGAAAAATATCCCACAGAAAAATCTATAGTCCTCCCCTCCCTATTTTTCATAATCCCCTTCCGAAGGCCTCTGCCCAGTCATATCTCCCCCCATTCACCGACTCCCTACCCCCCATTAATGCCACCCACCTTATCCCTCCATTTATTACCTTATCCTTTCCTTTATTACCTTATCCCTCCACTTAATGCTTCATTCCCCCCCCCACATAGGTAAAGTCTTATAATAAGTAAATTAAAGTTATTAAGCCCCTTTAATTCATTACTCATACCTTTAATGAGTCGATTAATTAATTAATTAATCAATCAACAAATATAAAAAATTAATTAATAAATAATTAATTCATTAAATATATTTAAGAAATAATCATTGTTTAACTAAAACATATTAGGACAGTTACTTATCTAATTAATTATACTTAATAAACCCTATGCAATTTCCTGTTGTCCTTGCCAAGCCTAGAAATCCCTTGTTCGATGTAGTTTAGTCCTAACTCAAGGGTGACTCATTGTAGAGCATGATGAGCAATGTAGTATAAGGCTGGGAGGTTCATGGAAGGTCCGTTGTTCTTTGTACGATGTGTATCTTGAAATCAAGTTATAATGTTATTTAGAATTGTTTGTATATATTGCATGTATGTTTTAATGTTGTTTTTGCATGAATATGTGTATGAACAAAATGTTATAACTATTTAAATTGAATTAGATAGATATGTATATAAATATATATGAATATCAGATGTTATTTCTATTTATTCTTGTTAAGTTTTATATGTGAATATTTCCACAAAGTTATTTGGTGGCATGGTCTAGCCTATTGGTTTAAGGCCAGGAAAGGTTACAAAATAATATCAGAGCAGAAAAACAAAGATACAGTGGTTTAGGTAGCATTGCCCGACATAGGTTTGAGGGTTGGGGACGTTACAAAACTCAAACAACTATATCCCAAAAATATAATCGAGCTATCAAAACTAATTGTTATTAATCATGAGATTGTTTTTGAGATTTGTGGAGGGTCTTCATGCAAGATTTTTTGTCCACAACATCTCTTTGCATATTGTTTCGTTTTCTCCATAAATTTATCTTGGAAATATTGAAAACTCAATTGTTCATAATCTTCGATCAACACTCATATTTTCCACATGTCCAAAACAAAATAGAATAAATTAAAACCTCAAAAAAATAATTAAAATAACAAAAACAATATAAAATTAGAGCGGCTACAGAATTTCAAATTTTGTAGTTGCTCTTTATTAAAAAGAAACAATAAATAAAATAAGAAAATCAAACCTTTTACTTTTACTTGACAATCAAAACATTAATTTTGATTACTGAATATCAAGAAGCAGAGTGTGTAAAATCTGAATTGACAAAGATATTTTCTCTAGGTGAATTATGGCTACATAATTTTTTTATAAGCTTTCTTTTTTAGCTCAGTTAGTTTATTCTCATAGCATTTAATTAATGACATGTTTAGTGTTTTGAGCTGCTCGTTTTTAAGTTCCAGATCGACCAAACACACCGTAGTACTTCCTTTATCTTTGTTATTGAAGGGTCTCGGAATTTTCCTTACCTGCCTTTTATTTACCAAATCAGATAATTTCTCTGCAACATCAAATGCATTATGGACAGAGGGTTTGGCATTTCAATGAGGATTAGATGGAGCAATTTGAACAGAGGACTCGCTACAATCATTATGGGTATCTGTGAGACATGTGGGTTTTAATTTGAAAGCAAGTTTTTGACTCATGCTTGGAGTAACCATAGAAAATAACAATTTTGAACCCAAAACCTGAGAGGAATCAGCATTATCATATCCACATGTATTCTTAGAGTTAAAGTATAACTATGGTTTTTTTTTGTTCATGTTTAGTGCATGCTTTTGAAATAAGGGTTTAATGATTTCATGATGTTTTGATGCAGCTGCTATTTGGATAGAAGATTGAAACAAATTTTTATTCATACATGTGGCTTTGGAAATAAATCATTCATCTATTTGAAGCTTTTTTTTCATGAAAAAATTCCCTCAAATTTATATTAGGTATAAATTCATTTACACAAAATATTGCCAAAGCTGGAAAGAGAATGTTGTTGACCAGACGTTGAAAGTGCAGACCACTATAGATAAAACTGTCCCAGAGTAGCGAGAAACGCTGAAATAGAAGTCGCCCTCTTCAATAGGATCAGCCCATCCGTGGAAGGAAAAATCAGAGAAGCGATAGAAACTGTGAGTAGAAGAGAACTATGCCAACCCAGCCGGGTATTAAGCGATGGAAACACGACGTAATGGACCTCAACAAAAACAAGTGGGTCATAAACCTTCAAAGATATTATAAGTGGAGATTTGTCTCTCTAATCCATTTATGCTATGATAGACCGAGAGCCTACCAACTACGCCACTGAGTGCCCTCTTTGAAAGTGCATCTGCTGCCTTATTGTGAATCCTGTGGATATGACGGAACTGGATGTCAGAGAATTTGTTTGCTAACATCTGGGTTTCTTGTTTCCATCCTTCTAAGTGGACTAAATGGAGCTTGCTAGATTGATTTATCCAATCAATAATCAGTTTCGAGTCACCCAATACAATGATGTGGTCTAAAGACCAGAAATTTGAAAGGAATAGAGAAACCCATAAGCCCAGTAACTCGGCTTTGTTGTTAGTACCCGTTCCACAATTAAGGAACCAGTTTTTTGTCCTTGACTGGTGTGCTTTGAGCGTGCCCCCTACCCCACAACAGAGGCCGCTTTGAAGAGTTGCACCATCAAAGCAAACAAGTGTTGAGCCATCCGACAGATGAAAATCAATAGCTTTTGCTTGAAACAACTTTAGGGAGGTCGGCTGCCATTTGAAATTAGAGTGAATTCTGTGTAGAAAAGTTTGGCAAGAGGGAGGCCGCCCTTCAAAGAGAACCTGGTTCCTCTCTATCCAAATCCACCAGCAAACAAGTGCAGCCAAAGAAAAAGGAGCCGATTTGAGTTTTTTCCAGGCAGCAAAACACTCGGAGACGGAGTCGCCCTTCCATTTAAGGGGAAGAGACAAATGTTGTAATAAGTTCATCCATATAAACACGGTGAAGTCACAATGAATTAGGAGGTGGTTTATGTTTTCAGTAGCTAGATTGCACAGGGGGCAGCGGCCGGGGCCCTGCCAGCCTCTATTTTGGAGCGCCTCCCAGGTGAGCGGTCTCTCCTTGATACACAACCAAACAATTTTTTTTATCTTTAGTGGAATGGACCATTTCCAAATGGAAAGAAGCCATCTATTTGTAGCTTGACATCTCCTATCCTGATAGATTTTCCATTGAAACTCAAATCAAATGATTTGTCTACAGTATCTAAACATCGTTGGTCGCAACCTAAAAATAGGCCTCAGAAGAACTAGGGTTTTCTCCCAAATCGTGTATCCATTTCTGAAAAATTTCATAAGTCGGCTAAATGGGTTTGTTCTGAAAAACACCCATGTCTCAGATTTTTTAGATTCACCCTAAATTGGCCAGAAATTGAGCTCGAACTTAATGAATCATTTCTAATTTTGCCCATTGAGACAAAAACAAAAAACAAAATCAGCCAGGCTAGTGGATTATGGCCAATCCACATTTTGAAATATGGCATGGTTATCTGTGCATGCTTCAACGAGTTATGAATCTGAAAGATCACGTTTTGGAATCAATCCCATGCTGATATAACTCACAAAATCATAGGAAATGGAATTGAAAACTCTCAGACATAGATCTGAAAGGAAACCCTCATATTTATCCTCACAGCAAAAAGGAAATGGAACCCTCAGTGGAATGAAAAATCTTTAGAATGAAAACTCCCAAATGACCATTTCGAGGTGAGAACTGACCTAACCTATCATACATTACTGCATTAACTCATGATAATGATGTGATATGATAATTGTCCTCAACTAGTATAGATGATGATGTAGGAAAGGACTGGAAGCATCATTTGGTAATGGTAACTTCGAGATCAAAACTCATCACATTGTGTAATAGATTAACCATAAATATCACGTTAACCCTGTTGTAATTTTGATGATTCGATGAGCTCAGGTATGGTCAAATATTTAAGGTTTTCGCAGTGCATACTATAGGTTTACAATACTATAACTCGCATTTGTATTAACATAAACTCAAAGTGATAAAACAATATCATAATGAAAGAATAACTTACAAATGACAAGACCATCATACATACATGTTTATTAATCTTGTAATATCCCCGGGTAGAACTCGAGTTGTAATTATGAATTGTAAACATGTTTGATAGGCTAGTGAGTCAAGTTATAATAAGATAGAAGGCTTATGTGTTCATTAGGCCGGAGAGCCTAGATATTAATTCCATTAAGGATGATTTTCTATATGTAAATACTCAGATCATTAAATATAATTACATCGCTGCATGTAGATCGACCACGAAGAAAGAGTTATGGGGGACTAAGCTCCACATGGTAGAGAAAGGAAGGGGCTAAGTGTCTAGGAAAAGGGGATAAGATAGAGGGCTTACATCTAAGGGAATAATATTGTATTATTATTTCCTAGAGGCTATGGTTTGGACATAACCTATGTTCTCCTAGGTTCCTATGGGAAGGGAACGAATGTTAAGTGGAGCTCATGCAGCTTAAGGAAGACATGTGTCAACCTTGGCGCATGCAATTTTAGGTGGGAAAGTCAGTTTGTTGGGATTCTCTCGCAATGGTGGCCAGACTCCCCACGCTTTCATGCACACAAATAGAGATCCTTCACGTAGCCATATTTTTCCTCCATTGTTGACCTCTGCAACCTAGAAAACCGACACACTTTGTTATGAAGCTAATTGTTTTTTCCTGTGAAGCACAACACGACTGTGTAGTGCCTGAGCCATATCGCACCTTAGTCATTTATTTTTTCCACCGACGTCTTCTTAGGAATGGTGTGTCTTGATGTTATTACTAGATCCCATACTCAATTTGGTTGTTTTGGTGACCCTCTGGACTTAGGAGTTGGAGAGAAGAAGCAGGTTGTCAAGCCTGTGAGCAACTCTCTCCACGTAAGAGAGTGTGTTGAGGAAGTGAGCTCTCCTGGAGTAAGTACAGTAGCAGCTACAGAGATCTGAGAATTCCTAATCCAACCTATTGTTGAAGCCCTGAAAAGGGATGTGTAGAAGACGATGGACTGTGTGACATTGAAGGTGTATGCTCCTGGGGTGGAACAAGCATTTGGTGAATGAGAGTCTGTGAGATGTGGACGTAAGTGGCTCCTTGGAGGAATTCCTTCTTGTTGAACTGTGTGATTTCCCTATCAACTTTTCCTAGCCTATGAATCCCTTTCCCGGTGGAGTTTAGTCCCAGTTCGGGGGTGACCCACTGCTGAGATTGATGAACAGCGTGTTCTATGGTTGGGAGGTTTGTGGAAGGTTTGCACACAGTTGGTGGTATTCTATTAAAAGACAAGTGTCACTTCTATGTTCATTTGCATGTTGTGTAATTGTACATGTGATGTAATTGATGAGTAATGCATGGATATATTGTATATGTTGTATGTGCAGGCTTACTGTTATTTCCGCATTAATCTGTGTATTATTAGAATTCATCGTCTATATATGTTTATATATATGTAGATGATAATTGTCATTTCTATGTTTATATGGATGTGTATGATGTTTCTGCAAGTATCTATGTGTGTCATATTCCAGTATATTAAGGTTGGGGATGTCACAGAATAGTATCAAAGCATGAAATTTATTTTGGTGGCATGGCTCGGCCTGTTGGTATATGGTCGAGGATGTAGAAAAGATACAGTTGATTAGGTAGCATTACCTGATAGAGGTTGATGGTCAAGGACGTTACAAATTGGTATCAGAGAGGAAATA
Organism: Picea engelmannii; assembly: GCA_009831015.1. Classification (NCBI taxonomy): domain Eukaryota; kingdom Viridiplantae; phylum Streptophyta; class Pinopsida; order Pinales; family Pinaceae; genus Picea; species Picea engelmannii. Next base: position 607,588 of record ML779067.1, on the reverse strand, counting down.
TTTTACGAAGTGATGTTTCATGACCTGTTGGTGGTTGTGGATGTTACAAATTGATATCAGAGCCATGGTTTCAATACTGAGCCTAGATGGGCCAGGAAAGTGGAAGTTGAAGAAAAGGTTTCAGAAAGGAATTGTTGTCGAAATGGAAAAAATTGAAGATTAGAGCTGAGTTTTCAACACTGAGCCTAAATTGGGCCATATAAGTGGTTATGCAATCAAAATATCAGAGCAAATTTTTGTCGAGAGGGACCAAATTTGAATTTCAGAGCATCCTAGAGTGCGAAGAGAACACCTTGGATGTGCTTGTAATATCATGAGGTATATCGGTTCAAGAAAGACAATAGAGAAAAGAGACTGCAGTAACCATGGGTTTGGAACTGCAAGGTTTGAAGTTGGGTCGTAATGTCTACGTAGGGGAAAGGCCAATGTTTTCCAGCCGTCAGATCTAGAAAAAGGTGCATGAGATTTAAACTCCAAAGTCCTTAGGAATTCGTAACTTCAATGAAGTTTTAGAGTTATAGAGCCAAAGGGGCTGAAGCGTCGAAGCTCTAAAGTCCCAGAGTGGATCTACACCACAGATCTAAGGAGAATTTCTTGACCATTGGATCGGTCGAAGACAGATTAGAACCGTTATATCAATCCAAGAGCAAGAGGTAAGGCGCAGTGATGAAAAACAAATCTCAACTGTATGATCTGCACGCAAGTGATTGTCAGTCGTAGATCTCACGACAGTTTGGGAGTTCTGTGTTCGGGAGAAACAATGTGTGCTAGTGTGAAAACTCTCGAAGCCCGAAGTTCCGAAGTATGGAATTAATCTGGATCGTTCATCAAAAAGGGGCATGTGTAGGCAAATCAACGTATTCAAGAGTTCATCGTTTGGGAGAAAAAAAGTATGATAAGGAGAAAAATCTTGAAGTATGGATTTGATCCAGATCGTTCATCAAAAGGGACACATGTTAGAAGATAATCTTGTTCAAAAGTTTGGCTTTCGGGAGAATTGGAGTGTGCTAGTGTGAAAATTATCTAAGCCCGAAGTCCCGAAGCCGAAGTCGAAGAACAGAAGTGGTGTGGCATGATGATGTCGCCAATGGTGATGTGGACCCTTCCTAGGCGTGCAATGTGCCACCACCTTAATTGTTGACAATTGTACCATGTGGACCTCGGAAAGTAAAGAATATCAGGATTTCAACATTCAAGAGAATTGGAGTGTGCAAGAGTAGAATATTTTAAAGCCCAAAGTCTCGAAGTGACGTGGCCTGCATACATCACCAGTGATGATGTGGACACATGGGATGTGTTCCACATGTCAATGAGTTAAGAACCTTTGGAAGATAGAAATGCCAATTAGAATGTGGCATGTGTCACCCATCATATTGGGCCACGTTTCCACTTCTATTATTCCGCTATGTGGCACTCTTCTTGAGCATGGTTAGTGGGGCCCCTAATGGTCACAAGGGACATGTGGTGTCAGACCCCAAGGTCCGGAGACTTGACACTCTAGAAGAAATGGTTCGTGATGGAATGGAAGGAAGAAATCCCTGAAGTTTCGTAGCATTGAAGTAACGTAACGTGATGACGTCCCGAGGGTGATGTGGAAGTATTCAGGGATTCGCAGTTCAGGATTTTTGGGGTGTGTAGATGTGAAATCCTCCGAAGCCCTGGAACCCCGAAGCTATGAAGTCCCAAAGATCAGAGGGTCGGAATTAATCTTGATCGTTGATCGGGAAACGACACTTGGAAACAGATGCAGTAGTTCGAAGACTTGGCACTTCGGAAATATTGAGAGTATGGACAGTCTGGAAACCCCAAAGCCCGGAGTTCCATAGTAAATATCATTCATTGGATGCTAGGAAGACGAGAACTGTTGATCCAACCCACTTCACGAGTTCACCAATGTGGCACTCCAAGAGATTTTTTGTGATGTTCTTTGGAAATCGTTGACTCCTGGAGTCCCGAAGTTCTTGTCCACTGTATATCTAAACAGAGAATGTGGACCATAGATCCATCGTCCTTCGTGAATTTTCTAGTTCAATGTTTTGTGATGTTTGTGATGTGTGGAAAGGGAAACCTCTGAATTTCCAGAGCCCCAAAGTCTCGAAGCTCCAAATAATCACCTATCAGACTAACGCTTGGTCACAACCAATGGTCACATGAGATTGGGGGCCAAAGAAAGAGGGCTAGTGCCCAGAATTTATTTTTTTAGAACAGAGAAGGTCTTAGAGATAGATCCAGTGGGGTCCATGATTGAACATACCTACATCGAAAGAAGTAAAGAAGGTATGTAAACCTGAAGAGAGGATCCAACAAGGATACAAGAGCCAATTCGACTCTATGAAATAAAAACAGTTGTACAAAGGCCGCCTTCCAGAAAGCACCATTATGCAAACAGTTATAATGTTTTTCTTAGGATTCTGAATTGCGAAAGGAGGCAATCATTGGAAAGGTCTTGGAAAGAGGATTTCAAGTATTCATCCATCTGTGATACATGATAATTCATGAACCATAAGTTCATATGGAGATGCAAAGAATGGGAATAAGGAAGGAAGGTTTTATGGAATATGAAAGAGTTTGGAGATAAGATGTGACATCTCCAAGGATCAGTCCTGCAATTGGGGATAACACCTCCATTATTTCTATCAAAATGTGCAGTGGAAGCATGGAATGAAGGTCATCAAATATGGCATGACAAAAGTTGAATATGCATGTCAGGAGGCTAAATCAAATTTCTTCAAGAAAGAAGTTAGTGTTAACTAACCAAGGTTACTCAAAGAACATGACTGGAATTTTAATTCGTTCATGCGGGAGTTTGATCAAAGGAATCCAAATAATAATGGAATTATGAAAATTAATATCATCATAATATGTGGTTGCAAGTATGAAAGGTACACAAGGAAGGACTCTTGGATGGAGTCAAGTCCATGAACATCCTAAGATAATGGAAGAATAATTCATGAGGTAAATATCAAGTCAGGAATAATTTAAAAGTGAAATGATTTCTAAAGAGAAAACAAAAAGTAACTAGGAAGAAAATAATGGTTCTATGCATGGGTTTGAATACAGAGGAGATGGTACCTAACAAGAATCCATTGTAAGTTACAAAAAGCCATGAAAGGAAACCAAGAGGTTGTAGGTATCACTTGAAGCTATGATGGTAAGGTAAAAGAAGTACTTTCAGTTAATTCCATGCAGATAGAAAAGGAGGAATATGTGCATCCTTACAGTATGCTATAGATTGGCTAGGCAAGTCAAGTTTGAGGCTAGTTGGCAAAGAGAAGAGAAGAGTACAAGAAAACCTCAAGCACTAAAGTATTCAGTCAAGAAAGGGCTAAAGGAGTTCATTTCTGAAGAGTAACTAGATATTGAAGATCCAAAGTCTATAAGACAACATGTTTGGAATTATAATTCATCAAAATATGAGTTAGGATAGTAGGATCCAGGGAATAAATGAAATTTTAAGGTTAATATCAGTTGGGTATTGGTTGTAAATGAAAAGGGCAGCCAAGGGTGATTGGCTGGAAAGTGCTTAGGACAAAAATAATCATGTACAGTGACTACAATGAGAGCACAAGAATATTCAGGAATCTAGGAAGAATTAAAGACTTATGGGATCAACAAGGAAAAGTTTTATAGGGAGAAAGAAATTGTTGCAATTTATGTGGCAACAAGTATGTTATGGCTTGTTGGGACAACTAAAGAAAAAAAAAATGCTTGCATGTTTGCAAAGTGTTGTTGATGATGATGCTGCATATGGAAGGAAGCAACATAAAGCTAGCATGTTGGTTATAAGTCTGATAAAAGAAACATGAAATCTTCTACTGTCATCATCTAATCAAGTAACCTCCAATTCATTTAATGGCAGCTATGTAGGTAAGTATTCACTTTTGAAATTATGTTACATAATTTCCAAAGGGAAATTCAGGTAAGAATTTTCCCTAATTGAATTTTTATGATACACATGATAGTATTATTTGAATGTATTAACATAAATAAGATAACACTAGATGTGGTAAAGGCTAGAGGCCTGTCATAGTTATCAAAGATTTTTAACTTTTGAATGCACACACTAGCATAGTAGAATGTCATGTTAATTTGGTTATGAGGTAATAACCAAAGAAATACAAAATAAGAACTTCTTATAGGATTAAATGCCAGTAAATCTAGTCATGTATGAGACCAGGACAGGGTTGGATATGGAAAAGTGTGGATATGGGAAGGCTATGAACCAGACAGGTACTAAAAGCTTCCTACCTTTAAATAAAACTTGGACTGCAACCTTTTTGCTAACACTAATGAACACCACAGAATTATAGTATTGGTGGTGTTCGGGTCAAAAAGAAAGGAATCCAATTAATTGGGAAAACAATAGGAAGTGTGTGGGGAATGTGTCATGACATTAGCCAGAATTCCAACTTATGTAAGGTGAGATACATGATTGAGATAAAGAGAATTATGTAATTCAATGCAAGATGCATTGAGAATTGCACTCATGCATAGTAAGTGATAGAATTGTATACTTGAATACATTTGTTGAATGTGTTTTGTAAGTACATGCATATATATCATTGCATGAAAATAATTGTTACTAACATCTGTAATGTTGTTAACTCATGAAGTTAAGGACATTTCAGGATTTGTTAGATATTGCAACAGAAAATTTGCAAGTCAACTAGTCACCTAAGCATTGACTACAGAAAAAAAAAATTGTTCAAAAAAAAAAGAGAAGTAATGAACTTACAGATATTAATTATGAACATGCATATGCATAGAATGATGAGTCATTCTATTTTATTAATTTGTTTGGTAATTATGATTGGATGGCTAGGTGTAGGCAATTCGAAGATCACTGCATATGGTTTTGTACATATTACAATTGAATTATGATGTACAGGAAATACTGACAATTGTTGGTTATATGCAAGAGGAAGCATTGCAGAAAAAATGGTATGCAATTTGGTTCTTGTGGAAAACCACCAGGAAGGTTGCACTCTTGATATGGAAACAGACAATAAGAATTATGAAATAGAATCTTATGTTTTGGGAAAAGTTGAATTCCCTTTTGAACTAAGTTTGAGTTCCTAAATGAATTCTTTTATGTTCTCTCATAATAACTAAAAGTGGGTGATGCAGATGAGATGATATTGATTAAAGTTTGAATTTTTACTACAAAGAGTAGCTCAGGGAAGATGTTGATTGGAGAAAGTGGATCTTACCCTGTGGATCCCCAGTGGATATGGGTGTGTGTACACTTCTCCTTGGGTTTCCTTGGAGAAGGTTAGAGCCCTGGAGGAAGAAGTGTGGGCACAAGTTCCCCGGTATGAGGCCTGGAGGGTACCTGGAGACCTCTGAGGGAAGTTGGAACTCCTGGAGCCATGGTGCTCTAAGACTTCATGTTCATCCTATGATGGAGCCTTGGAAGGAAGGTGCATACTACCTTGTGTTGTACAGGCATGTGGGGAATGAGAGACCGTTGTTTGGAGTGATTCTGATGTTTGGTACCTTGGCCTAGACCATGTTGATATGAATTGTAGATCGTGTCTATCTTGGGAAGCCATTGTCCTGATAGAGTCATAGCCCTGCTCAGGGGTGGAAGGTATTCTCAATCAAAAGATAAGTATCAATTATCTATTCATTGTATGTTGTGTATCTTGTATACAGGTTATAATGTTATTAGAATTTCTTATATATATATATATATATATATATATATATATATATATATATATATATATATATATTGCATGTATTTTCTAATGTTGCTTCCAAATTAATAGGTGTATGAGCAGAGTGTTTATGTATTTGGAGTCATATCCCCTGCTAAGGGTTTATCAAAAGTGAGATCTAAGGTTGGGTGGAACGCCGTGGATCTACAACCAGTCGGTGCTTTGAATGAGGTTTAATTGAAGCATGTAATAAGGAACAATGAGATGAATGTTTTCCTAAAGTAGCTCTATGGAATAGAGAAACTAAATTTCATCTGCAGTATGAACAACAGAATTGGTGATTTAAAGTAGAGCACCAAGTGGATAACATGCTTTCAATAGCTAAAGCTTAGAGCTTTTTGAAGAATTTTTGAATTCTATATGTATAAACAAGTTTCACTAAGGACAACACAAAAATAAGGGGAGGGGATGGTAATATCCTCGGGTAGAACCCCAGTTGTAATTATGAATTGTAAACATGTTTGATAGGTTAGTGAGTCGATTTATAATAAGTTAGAAGGCTTATGTGTTCATTAGGCTAGAGAGCCTAGTTACTACGGCCATTAAGCCTGATTTTGTATATGTAAATACTCACATCATTAAATATAATTACATCGTTGCATGTAGACTAACCACGAAGAAAGAGTTATGGGGGGCTATGCTCCAGTAGGTAGGGAAAGGGAAGGGGCTAAGAGTCTAGGAAAAGGGGCTAATCTAGAGGGATTACCTCTAAGGGATTAATATTATATTATTATTTCCTAGAGGCTAAGGTTTGGACATAACCTATGTTGTCCTAGGTTCTTATGGGAAGGGAATGGATGTTAAGTGGAGCTCATGCAGCTTCAGGAAGACATGGGTCAACCTGGGAAGATGCAGTTTTAGGTGGGAAAGTTTGTTCGTTGGGATTCTCTTGTGATGGTGGGAAGAATCCCCACACTTGCACACACGCAGACAGAGAGCCTTCACGAAGCCATCATTTTCCTCCATTGTTGACCTCTACAACCTGGAAAACTGGCACATCGTGCTATGAAGATAATTATTTTTGCATGTGAAGCACAACACGACTGCGTAGTGCCTGACCAGATCACACCTTAGCCATATTTTGTTGCTACCCACATCTTATCTAGACTGATGTGGCTTGATGTCGTTAACAGAGACCATACCCTATTTTGATGTTGTGGTTACCCTATGGACTTAGGAGCTGGATAGAAGAAGCAAGTTGTCAGTCTTGTGAGAAACTCTCTCCAAGTGAGAGAGTGTGTTGAGGAAGTGAGCTCTCCTGGAGGAAGTCCAGTAGAAACTACAGACCTATGAGAATTCTTGATCCAACCTATTGTTGAAGCCCTGAAAAGGGAGGTGTAGTAGTCAATGGACTATGTGACAGTTAATGTGTACCCTCCTGGGTTGGAACATGCATGTGGGGAATGAGAGTTTGTGATTTATGGGCATAAGTGGATCCTTCGAGGAATTCCTTCCTATTGAACTGTGTGATTTCCCTGTCGACCTTTCCTATCCTATGAATCCATTGCCTAATGGAGTTTAGTCCCAACTCGGGGGTGACCCACTACTGAGAGTGATGAGCAACGTGGTCTATGGCTGGGAGGTTCATGGAAGGTATGCATGCAGTTGGTGGTATTATATTAAAATATAAGTGCCACTTCTATGTTCATTTACATGATATGTAATTTTAGATGTGATATAATTGATGAGTAATGCCTAGATATATTGTATATGTTGTATGTGTAGGCTTACTGTTATTTCTACATTAATCTATGTATTATTAGAATACGTTGTCTGTATATGTTTATATATAGGTAGATGATAATTGTCATTTCTATGTTTATATGGATGTGTATGATGTTTCCGCAAGTATCTCTATATGGCATAACCCAACAGATTAAGGTTGGGGCTATCATAGAATGGTATCAGAGCATGAAATTTATTTTGGTGGCATGGCCCGGCCTATTGGTCTATGGTCAGGGATGTATCAAAGATACAATTGATTAGGTAGTGTTACTCAACAGAGGTTGATGGTCGGGAACGTTACAAATTGGTATCAGAGCGAAAATATGTTTACAGAGTGATGTTGCCCGACCTGTTGGTGGTTGGGGATGTTATAATTCTTCATATAAATTCACATTGATTCGAAATTATAGCAAAGTACAGTAAGGTGTACTTGCCCAGGTGAAAAATAAAAGAACGATGGGGTTTAGAATTTCCATTTGGAAAATTTACTAAAATTATAACCCTTTGAGTGATATGATTAATCCAACATCTGAGCACATCAAATATAAACTGATTTAATTATTGCAAGGTTTTACAAATTACAATTTTTTTGAAGCATTTCCAAATTTGTATAATAAACCATGTAATATGCTTCTCAACGCAAATGTGATATGGTGATGGAATTTGTAATGATAATGCTTGTTAATTTTAGGAGAGAAAGAGAATTCAAATGATTTTTAACGCAATATAAGCTACCATAATGAATGAAATAAAGATAGAACAAAATAGTTCTAAAATCCAATATAACCTTGTAGCTTATATAAGACTTATCCAAAAACCATATAATTATGAATCTTAATTACCATCAACATGAAAGTTCAATAACTTGTTCTATACAAAATAAAACTTAAGTGTTTAAAATTAAAAGAAATTTTGTAGCCAAGGAAGTTCTGTAACTAAATAAAAAACACATAATTCATATGATCAGAATCTAGAATGTAATGAGTTATAAGAGTTTGAAAATTCATTCCTATGAGTAAAATGAAAGTCCAAGTCATAGAAAAAAGTGAAACCATATAAAACGATATGACATTTGGTTGATCTCGAAAGTAAATCCTCTTGAATTTCATATTAAAAATCATGAAATTCAAGAGAGGAATCATTCAATCAACTCATACGAAAGATTAAAACATGAAAAGGTTTCAATGAAAAGTCTTGATACTAAGAAAAGGTCATAGAAAAACCACATTTACATAATCCAATAAAAGGGAAATTCAATCATTGCAAAAGAAATTCTCAAAAAATTAAGGGGCCCAAATTTTATATTTAATCGTTAAATGCAAATTTTGGAGGTTGTTATTCATGACAACAATGTGTTATAACTGTTGAATTATTAATTTTTCAGCATGTTATTCTATTTCCATAAGGTATGAGATTCATTATCTACAATGCCTTATATGATTATCTTGTTTTTCTTCTAATTCACCACTTCACTCAACTTCAAATCTAAAATTTTTGAAACACTCATGGACAAATTCCTCTTGGAGATGATATTTATTTAGGGCTCAGAGTTTTAAATGAGAGAGAAAAACTTGCTAAATTTTGCACAATTTTCCTTATTGCAAGCATGGATTTAAGACTCACTATGATTCTTATCCCTTGGGGTGCCTCGGCATCGTTCCATTGACAACCTCTAACATCTCTAGGGATAACATCTGAAATGGCATCATCAATGGAACAATGATGAGGGGTACCAGGATGATCAATACAAAGAGAGGAATCTAGTGGGATAGGTCCCAAATAAGGGTGTCGGTGGGGAAACTACTATTTTTTTTTTTTTTTTACTCATGTAGAATTATACTCCGATATTAATAACACTCCAGTGACAGAATTCCCAAATTATTAAAAGGGGAGATTTTGTAGGAATTTCATAGCCTGGATGTAGGAAGCAGATTGTCCCACGATGGATGTGAAAAATTTCAACATTGTTTCTATTTTGTTCCGTTCTGGTGGAAAGGGTTTGGATTTTGAGGATTCCTAAGGACAAGGTATTTCCTTGTGCTATATCTCTTTGATACATCAACAAGGTCAAACAATAGTACTCATTCCAATATCTCATGGCTCTAACTAAGGAGGGTTAATTGTACCCTTAGACATAGTACCTGATTACCTAGGTACATGAGAATTGTTTTCCCGAGTGTTCCTCTCGGTGCCACTATAGCATTCATACAGTCAATTGGATGAGGTACGAATGGTTTCAAGATACCTATGGGACTCCTGACATACCCAATGGTACGTGGGAGTGAAATTCCATGTACATGTTTTGTCAGATGTGGTACTACTCGAACGAGTACCAGCAGGGGTTACAGGGGTTTCCAACAAGGTGAAATCATGTGTAGTTCCTACGTGTATTCTTCCCAACCACATTTTTACCTTCTTAATGAAAAATCATTGTACTTTATCGAAGTTGGAACACGTTATACACACACACACACACACACACACACACACACACACAAACATACACAGAGAGATATATTTGTGTGTGTGTGTGTGTGTGTGCAGAGGAAAGAGCTCTATTACCACTTGTAAGGTACAATAAGGAAACATGTAGAGCAATAACACAATTCTATCACAATAATTAGCAGAAAGAAACAAATGGTAATCACATTGACACAATATATCCAAAAAATGATACCTTTATTATATTAAGAGAAAAGTTCACTTTCCTCTTTGAGGGGGAAACCTCCAAAAAAGAAGAGCTCAAGTAGAAATGATTTCACAAACAATATTTTTCATGCTTTCAACCCCTATATATACTCATTCTATCTTCTTGAGAACATTCTAGAGGAAGAACTTTCTAGAGGTGTAACCTTCTAGTAAATAGTATTACATTAGATGTGTTCACATTATTACATATGCCTTATTTACTAATGATGGTCTTTATTACATAGAAAAACATAATATTCTATCTAGTTGAGGGGTTAGGGAGGTTAGGACCCTAACAACATGAGTCACCTACCAAATCCATTCTAACACTTTTAGGGATAAGCTTGATAAGACCTACATTGACAAGTTTCCCCATGCCACCATTGTTGACCAATTTTTAACACATTTTGAAATATGAAAGTCTAACCACATCCTACATATTCTTGTAAAATTCCATCTAGAGACCATCAGGGCCTAGAAACTTGTCGTTATTGAACCCTTCCAATTTTTTCCACATTTTGTCCAACTAACCCCCTAATGCAAGTCATTGTATCCTTTGGAGGAAAAATATTGCAAACTATTATCTCTTGAAGAAGTGGAAACTGAGTAATTCATTTTCAAGTTCTTAATTTACTATGAGATTTAGTGGAAGTATTGTTGTACTATTAAGGATTATGGTTGGATTGTATTTGTATTCTTTTGTTCTCTTAACAATAAACGATTATCTTTATTCATTAGAGATATGGTTCCCTTTAGGAATAAGGTATTGCAAAATTATCCTAAACCTACCTAATTGATGACAATATTATTCAAACTCATTTCAACTAGTGGGGATGTCAACCGCCTTGAAACTACCTATGGTATTAGAGAAGATAGGGGTACATGGGATAGAAAATAGACCAACACATAAACATTCAAATACTTGATTTTTTTTATATCCAACAATCAAAATAGATTGAATAATGTCCTTCCTTGCATCTAGTTAATAGCTTGTAATTGGTACTATATAAATAGGTTCTTTACTTCATCTAGAATTCACTTGATAGTGGATGTTGTTAAGGTCCTATGAATTATAGGAAATCTGATTATTCAGTTTCAATTTGTTGTTTCTCTTATGAAAAAATCTCATGGTTTGACTGGTTTCCTCGGATGACTTTGCTCCTCCCTCCATTTTACCCAATCCTTCCTTCATCACCCTGTTGCACCATTCATTCCATCCACTTCATCATTTCCCCCACTAATTTCATTCCTCCATGAAATGAATGTTAGATGATTTAGGTTAAGAATAACATAGAGTAAATAATAAAAATAGATTAATGATTAGTTCAATAAAATATTAAGAATTAGAATATTAATGAAATTTAGTTAATGTAATATGTAATCAATAAACATTAGCTTAAAATCTAATTAGATTAATAAGGATTAGTATGTTAGTTATATCATTATGATCTAACATTAAACTAATATTATATTAGTACTAATCTGAAATATTATACTAATAATTAACATATAATCAATATTAAAACATAATTAATTAAACATTAATTAAAAAATATAAATTAATAATAATAATAAATAAAAACAAAAACATATCAAAAAAATATATATATATATATATATATATAATAAAAAAAAAAATTAAAACGAATAAAACAAAATAACAAAAAAATAAATAAAAAACAAATCAAATAAAAACCAAAATTTATCCTAACTTAAAACCCATGCCCC
>ML779067.1:585038-595554 GCA_009831015.1 Picea engelmannii | reverse complement strand
CATCCAGAATCCACTCTCCCCCCTCTGAAAACCACTCTTGAAACTAGTTTTACCAGTCCATTTCAAAGAGAATTTCCGGACAAACTAGAAGGAGTTTTGAGAAACTGAGAGAGTTGTTTCTCCGAAATGGGTTGAACTTCAATTGTTGGATCATGTTGTCATTGATACCAATGGTTTGATTATTTTGATGTCAAAGGATTGATGTCAAGTGATTGAGTGATTAATTGATGTCAAATTATTGATTGACGTCAATGGATTGATTGATGATTTATGAAAAATGTATATGTATTATCCTTGATGAGAATGATCGATGTCAAGTGGAAACCAATCGATGAAGATGGATCAAGATGCATAGATGAAGATGGACCAATGAGTTGTCATTGATACATGATAAAGATGGATTCTTTATATTATGCATAGTTTGATGACTCGTTATTGTCTTGTCATGATTAATAAGAAGTACAATTGGAGAACTTACTCCAAAGTGGTCCCCTTATGGTTAAATCCCTCACGGGAATATGCTTTGTGGTTGAGTTGTGGTTGAGAGAACCTATGCTTGTATGTGGAATAATGAGATGAAGATCAATGAAGTTATTGGTGAAACTATCCTAGATGGATAGTTCTTGTCATTCCATTTCCGGTGGTATGTGGAACGTCACATAACTCCTCATGGTTTGAGAGTTATGGCCCTACGAATATGAAGGACCCCCATATGAAGGCTTGAAGCCCCCAAGGTCAAAGAAGTCAAAGTCACCTAAAAACATAAATCATTATTCAAATGATAAAGTAAAGTGAAAAAGTCAAGGTGGATTATTTAAATAATAAAGAGAAGTGACAAAATCAAGAAGGAATATTTAAATGATAAAGTATTGGAGAACCTTCTATTTATGGAAAGTGGTTAACCCTAAAAAATAAGGAAAATAGGTTAAGTGACCTAGAAATGGGTTAAGTGACCTAGAAGATGAAAGTATAAATAAGATAGAAATGGTCTCTTGTAGATCATTCTTTTTTTGGATCAATGGAGAGCTTCTTGTGAGAGCATCCTTGGTGTGGATCTCTTGAGCATGATTGAAGATCTATTCTGAGAAAGAGAGCATGAGGAGGATCTCATGAATACATCAAAGTCTCGACAATATCGAAGATCTTGATGGAAAAAGTCTCAGAGCTTTAGAAACCCTATTTTATGAGGTGTACGCGGGATGTAATGGGCCAGGGCACGTACATACATGGGTTGTATGAGGACAGGGCATGTACAATGGGTAAAATCATGAAGATTTGTGTTTGAGTTGATAACTGGTTGTTGAAGACTGTGGTAGGTTCCAGATATGCATTCTATGGGCTCAGATCTATAACTGAGACACTGGTATGGTTGCATTATTGTCTTGATGGATAGTATTGTTTGTTATGCTTAGGGAATTCTTGGTATGGATGCTATGATGTGGTTTATTTTGGTTGATGGAGTGAGCAATACTCTTGTGATCCAGTGATGACATGATTTCTATGGTATACTAGTTGATTATATATGATTGAGATAGAATTCATATTGATTGGTAATGGATCACGAGAAAGCTATTGGAGAGATTGGATGTGTTGTGACTGGCTGGTGGTTAGATTGGACAATGAGAGACAGAAAATAAACATAATTTGGTTGCATAGGATATGAGTTGAACTTGAAGGATAAACCCTAATAGCTCAGAAGGTATATGCAAGTTGTTGTATACATTGGTCACGTACATACGCAGGTTGTAGTGAGCCAGGGCACGTACACACGCGGGCTGCACTCTTGAAAGGTCGCGTACCTGTTGCAGATTGATATCTGTTGAGGATTGTTGCCTCATTTCAGTTGGTGTTGAGTGTGTAAGTTGAGTCTTGCATTATAGAGCTAGTTCTCTTGTAGAGTTGTACTCTATTCAGTTATTGCTGAAAATTCCCAAGGATTGTAGTCTGTAATAAAAAGAAAATTGTACATACATCTTGTGTTCTTTATGTTCCTTGTGGAGATGACTTGTTGATGATATATTTATGATATATGTTGTTGATATATGTTCACATATAACTGGTTATAAATGACAGCAATGAGTAATGAGTAAAATGTTGAATGCTAACTAATGAGTTTTGTGTAAGAGGGAAGTTTTGGGAAAAAGAGCCACACACTCATTCACCCCCCCTCTAAGTGTGGTAGGTGTGTCCAACAATTGGTATCAGAGCAGGCCTTCACTACAAGCCTTAACAAGCTTGAATGGGATCCATAGACACACAAATGGATGATGAAGTTCCAATCTTTAATGAGGAAAACTATTCTAGTTGGAGAATAGAGATGAGAATACATTTGAAGGAAATGGGAGTAGCTATTTGGAAGGCAGCCATTGGTGGATCAGTTTCATTGAAGAAAAAGTCAAAGTTTGCAACTCAAAGGGAAGGAAAGAAGAATGATGCATTGGCTTTCAATACCATTCTTAGTGGACTCTCAAGACCTATCAAAGAGAGCATGGGACAATGCACTTCCGCCAAGGATCTATGGCTAAAGCTAGAGGAGACATATCAAAGAAAGAAGGAGAAAGAATATATTGAAGATCACTCCATCAAGATCATTAAAGGTAAAGAATATCCAAAAACCCTTGATTTTATTATTTCTAAATGTGATCTTGAAAACATTTCAAGTGAAAATAAAGAATCAATTGTTGATAGCACATAGGAAGATCTTGAAGACATTTCAAATGAAGGAAAAGAATTATGTGTTGATGTTGGCAAAAAGGAAGATCGTGAAGATATTTCAAATGAAGGTAAAGAACCCTCAAAAACCCTTGATTGCAATTATGATGATGATTTTTTCTCTACAAGTGAAGAAGAAGATCTAGAAACAGTTTGTGTAAAGTTTGATGGTAATTATCCCATGAAAAGAATAGAAGCAAATCTATTAAAACTTCAAAAGGAAGTTGAAGAGGGTTTATATAGATATAGAAGTGATCATTATTATATAGACTATAATTATCTTTCAGATAACACTAATAAGTTTCTTAGGAGGAGTCTAAGGCACATCTTGAAATTAAAGGAAATGCTCAAGTAACAAGAAGAGATCAATAAGACTCAATTAGAAGAAAAGGAAGAAGAGATCACAAGACTAAAGAATGGAAATGAAGATATAAATGTAGATGATGATATTAGAAAAAAATTTGAAACCATTGTTCATCTCAAGACCCAAATTGAAGAAGCCAAAAGAATAGAGGAACTATTGATGAATCAAATAAATGAAAAGGAAGATTTGTGTTGTAATTTAGAAGCTGAAATTGTTGACCTTAGAAAGAAGATAGAAAAGTCAAACAAATTCTTGAATAGCTCACGAATCTTGGATGAGATCTTGGAAAGTCAAAGACCACCACTTGATAAATCAGGTCTTGGATACCAAGAAGAAGCTACATATGCTAAAGCAAGTACCTCAAAGAAGCATGAAGTAAGTCCATCAAAGAAGGAAGATAATGTTGCAAAACAACCATCTACACAAGGCAAAGAAAATTTCAAAAGAACAAAGCAAGGAAGACCTTAAGAAGCTACTCTTGGGACACCAAAGAAAAGGTATGAAAGCATTTTTCATGGGCATTGTTATTCATGTAATGGATATGGTCACAAATATTTTGAATGTAGATCTTATGAAAGGACATACAATGGAAGATTTTATAACACCATAAGGTGTTGGAGATGTGATCAAGTAGGATGCATTGTTGTTCACTGTAACACCACGAGATGCTACAAATGCAGTGGATTTGGCCACAAATCCCGGGATTTTTGGAACACAAGAAGAAAGTCCATGATGAGAACTTCACATAGCATGGCTAGAAGAAGGAATGAAGTAAGGAAAGGAGACATTTTTGAAAATATAGATGCTCAGAGATCAAGTTCTGAAGAGCAGGGACACCTAGAGAAGTGGGTGAAGAAGACAAAGCAGCCAGAACAAAATGAAAGACTGAAGGGAAGCTTAAGTAAGTCATCTATTGAGGCATACGTGGGTGACAATGGTATCAGTCGCGTACATACGCAGGCTGAACTTGAATAGGTTTCATACATACGTGAGATGTTGTGCAGCATACCACGTATATGTGGTAAAGCCTTGGGAAAAAGGCAATGCACATGGATTGCAGCTTGATATGTTGGTATAACTCGATGTTGCAGAGTCTAACATTGTTTATTGTAGGTTCTGACACTGTTTGCTATAGGTTTTCATGGTTCTATGTTATATCAAGTAAGGTGACGATGTAAAATAAATCTTAGGTGCATGGCACTAACCCATGAGTATGGATCGATGTTGATATGTTGGCGTACATGGCTGGTACATATTTGAGTTTCATTTATATATCTTATGATGTATTATTGGAAAATATAATGGATGTCATGGTGCATGCATTTTGCATGTGGTTGGGCTACATATTGAGACATGTAGTTGGTGAGTTGAGTTGATGGTTATGTTGTACATCATTGGGGATTCATAGCCTGTTGATGCATGGTTGATATACTTGCTTGGTGAAAGTGATGATGCATGATGGTACACTCATAGATGCACATGGTTGGAATATTGGTAGATGTACATGGTTGGCATTTTGGTGTTGGCATATTGGTAGATGCACATGTTGGCATATGATGGATACATTCCATGGATGATATCTATTGATGTACATGGTTAATGCGCATGGATGTTGTGCATGATGTACTTGGTCGATATATTGTTCATGATTCTCTATTTTCATTATTTACATATCTTTTGTTTCATGATGTATGGTATGGCACAAGTTTGATGCATGAACAGGTCCAAGGATCATCATAGAGAGAGTGGTTGATCTATGATCCGGTTGAAAAAGGAGGAGACATACCCATAGGGGGAGTCATTCTTCTTATGATTCTAGGAGAAAATTCTTATCATATGCATACCTAGAAAAGAGCTCTATACTTAAGGAAAGAGCACAGAGGCATAATTCCATGGGGAGTGATGGTCATAGAGGGAGCATGAGCAATGTATTTTCAGCATTAAATCAAATTGATATCCCTTGTTCAAAAGGGGAGAGATTATTCAGCGGCAACAAGATAGGGGGAGCATCCCCAAGGAGATTTCAAGCAAGGGGAAAAGCCCCAAGAGGAAAATGGCCCTTTTCCATTGATATAAAAGGGGGAGAGATAGTCACATTTATGTGATTGATGTTTATTGATAGAAAGACATGGTCTAATGAGAAGAGATCGTCACATTGTTATGGGATACATAGTCACATGGTTGTGATTGATGACTATTGATGCAGAGCATGCCTTGACTACATGTTCACAACAATGATTGGTGTTGATATCAATGTTGGTATTTCAATCAATTCCAAAGGGGGAGATTGTTGGATCATGTTGTCATTGATGCCAATGGTTTGATTATTTTGATGTCAAGTGATTGAGTGATTAATTGATGTCAAGTGATTGATTGACGTCAATGGATTGATTGATTGAAAAGCTTGATTGATTGATGATTTATGAACAATGTATATGTATTATCCTTGATGAGAATGATATATTTCAACTGGAAACCAATCGTTGAATATGGATCAAGATGCATAGATGAACATGGACCAATGAGTTTTCATTGATACATGATGAAGATGGATTCTTTATATTATGAATAGTTTGATGACTCATTATTGTCTTGTCATGATTAATAAGAAGTACAATTGGAGAAATTACTCCAAAGTGGTCCCCTTATGGTTAAATCCCTCACGGGAAGACACTTTGTGGTTGAGTTGTGGTTGAGAGAACCTATGCTTGTATGTGGAATAATGAGATGAATATCAATGAAGTTATTGGTGAAACTATCCTAGATGGATAGTGTTTGTCATGCCATTTCCGGTGGTATGTGGAACATCACATAACTCCTCATGGTTTGAGATTGATGGGCCTACGAAGATGAAGGACCCCCATATGAAGGCTTGAAGCCCCCAAGGTCAAAGAAGTCAAAGTGACCTAAAAGAAGAAATCTTTATTCAAATGATAAAGTAAAGTGACAAAATGAAGGTGGATTATTTAAATAATAAAGAGAAGTGACAAAATCAAGAAGGAATATTTAAATGATAAAGTATTGGATAAATTTCTATTTATGGAAAGTGGTTAACCCTAAAAAATAAGGAAAATAGGTTAAGTGACCTAGAGGATGAAAGTATAAAAAAGATAGCAATGGTCTCTTGCAAATCATCCTTTTTGTGGATCAATAGAGAGATTCTTGTGAGAATATATTTTGGAGCATTAATGGAGAGATTCTTGTGAAAGCATCCTTGGTGTGGATCTCTTGAGCATGATTGAAGATCTATTCGGAGAAGGAGAGCATGAGGAGGATCTCATGGATGCATCAAAGTCTTGGCAATATCGTAGATCTTGACGAAAAAAGTCTCGGAGCTTCAGAAACCCTAGTTTCTGAGGTGTACACGGGTTGTAATCGGCTAGGGTATGTACATACATGGGCTGTATGAGGACAAGGCACATACAGTGGATAAAATCATGAAGATTTGTGTTTGAGTTGATGACTGGTTGTTGAAGACTGTGGCAGGTTCCAAATCTGCATTCTATGGGCTCAGATCTATAACTTAGACACTGGTATGGTTGCATTATTGTCTTGATGGATAGTATTGCTTTTTATGCTTAGGTCATTCTTGGTATGGTTGATATGATGTGGTTTAGTTTGGTTGATGGAGTGAGAAGTACTCTTGTGATTCATTGATGACATGATTGCTATGGTATACTAGTTGTTTATACATGATTGAGATAACATTTACATTGATTGGTTGTGGAGAATGAGAAAGCTATTGGAGAGATTGGATGTGTTGTGACTGGCTGATGGTCAAATTGGACAGTGAGAGACAGAAAAGAAAGATAAATTGGTTGCAGAGGATGTGAGTTGAACTTGAAGGATAAACCCTAATATCTCATAAGGTATACGTAGGTTGTTGTATACATTGGTCGCGTACATACACAGGATGCAGTTAGCCAGGGCATGTACACACGTGGGCTGCACTACTGACAAGTCACATACCTATTGCAGATTGATATCTATTGAGGATTGTTTCCTCATCTCAGTTGGTGTTGAGTGTGTAAGCTGAGTCTTGCATTATAGAGCTAGTTCTCTTGTAGAGTTGTACTCTATTCATTTTTTGTTGAAAAACCCCAAGGATTGTAGTCCGTAATAAAAAGAAAATTGTACATACATCTTGTGTTCTTTATGTTCCTTGTGGAGATGACTTGTTGATGATATATTGTTGATATATGTTCACATATAATTGGTTGTAAATGACAACAATGAGTAATAAGTAAAATGTTGAATGCTAACTAATGAGTTTTGTGTAAGAGGGGAGTTTTGGGAAAAAGAGCCCCACACTCATTCACCCCCCCTTCTAAGTGTGGTAGGTGTGTCCAACATCAATAACCTCTCTCAGGTTTTTCACGGGTATCAGGAATTGGGAGAATCAAAGCCATCTCTGAGCACTATTTTTCAGGCTTCCATTTTTTCTGTTTTCGTCATGTTTTTGTGATAGATGTTTTGGAAATCTATAGATGAATTTGGAAAAACTGAGAGACTTTTTTACTCAGGACAAGATCATCTATAATAACCTATTTCCATTTTTTCACATCTATCATATTTTGGGATATACAAGCATCTAAGTCAACCCCTATTTTCAACAGTCCTGCCCTGTTTTCATGGCAGATAGTCTAGAACTTTGAGGAAACTATTTCTATTTTTGGCCAGGTTGTTGAATTTGACCTCTTGATCCTGGAGGAGAATTTTTCTATATATTTTTATAATTTAAATGTGAAAAGCGTTGGTTAGATTAGAGAGAAAACACTTTTGTGCATTGTATTTTTTTCCAGGTGAATGAATGGAATAACAGGTGTTTCGCAGGGATTCTTGTGTCAGAATTTTGGTGGTTTTGTGCTCCTTTGATTCGTAAGTTATCTTATGTGTTAAATTCCTTTAATATGTATCTTATTTCTTGTAAAAACCAGATGTCTGATCTAGAATTCACCTTAATGGTGCTTTGTTTCAGTTTTACCAAGTTATCAATGTTTTCATCTTAAAGCATCACTTTAGAATTCATCCTTGATTTGATGCTCTAATGTGTTTTCCTTTCACCCTTTCGACATTCACCTCCTGCAAAAATATGATCTGAATCCTCCACCAAAGCTTCCTACCTCACCCCTATAAAAAAAAACCCTCTATTTTCCCATCATCTCATTGGACAGAAAATTGATTTGACATGACTCCATGCCCAATAGATCTGTCTCTTTTCACATCAATAGACCTTTAAAAAATCAAATTTTTTGAGCTTATTACCTAGCCTAATATTTTATTTTTTATGTAATCTAAGTGAGAGAGCCCTCTCCAAGGCCAGAAGGGCTAGATTTTGTTCTAGAAGTGGTTTGTGGTTACCTCTACGATTTCTCCCCTTAGCCTGGAGAAATTATGGAGTGCTAACATAGTGGCAACCATACTGGGGAACCTTCCTCAAAAAATCATATCAAGTTCCAGATCTGATTAGTGTAATTAAAAGTGATCAGACACAAGAAGGTTGAATCATTCACCTGGCGACTCCAATCAATTCCAATCAGTTTCAAAGACTCCACTAGAGAAAGAACCTAAAACAATGACAAGACAATCTGAAAATATCAGGTATGCAAGTTGGAATTTTATCCAAGACGTAATTGATTTTATTTTTAATTATTTATTCCCTTTTTGTGAACCTGTCCAAGACCATATTGTTGAAACTTATGTTGATTAAATTCAACCTGAGGAGCCTCAAGAGATCAAGCCTAGTTTCACAGCCCTTGTACACACTCCTACACCTATAAATATTCCAGATAGATACAAGCCTCATATCTTACCCCCTATACTCCATGATTTCCATGTCAATTACTACAAATAGCCTCCCATGTTTGATGGAGAATATGGTAACATCACTATTGAGAAACACATTGAGGGTTTTGAGAATTTTCTTGATCTTTTTGAGGTGGAAGAAGATGATGTATGCATCAGAATGTTTTCTCTATCTTTGCAGGATAAAGCTAAGGAATGGTTCAAAAGTTTGTCAACTACAAGCATATCCAATTTTCATCAGTTTGTAGAAGTCTTCCTTGGTAAATGAGAGATCAAGACAAATATTTTTGTCATTTTAGAAGAATATGATCATTTGAAAAGACAGCCAAGAGAGACAGTGCAACACTTTTCATCCAGATTCAATCAAGTTTAGAATTCCATGCATGTTGATATAAGACCACCTCCTGGTTTAGCTCTCTTACACTACCCAGATTCCTTTGATCCAGAGATGGCATTTCAATTGAGAGAAAGGAACACTACAACAATCAAGGAAATGCAGGATAGTGCAATTAATGTAGAAGCTAATTTACTGATCAAAAGGTCAAAGATCAAGGCAGAATAAAGGAAGGAAATAACAAAGGAGCAGCTTAAATCTTCAGAAGATAAACTGGACATCCTGGCTAGCATAATGAAAGAAATCATGCAGAAATTCATCATGGGAAATGAACTTGTTGTTCATGGGCATCATGTTCCATTGGTTACAGAGAAAGAAAGGGTCATTTTTCCCAAACACTTTGCATCTCACCCTTGGTATCATGGATTGGAAAATGATTATTTCATGTATTCAATTCACAACATAGTCAAAGATGAAACTCCAGCTCAACTTGTAGAAGAGAAATCAACTGATATGATGTGTGTGTTAGATGAAATTTCTTTCATGGATGATCTACCCAAGTATGATAAATATGATGAGGATTACACCAAGGTGAATTCTTCAAAACCATCAGCAACATATTGTTGGGAGGAAGAATACCAGTTGAAACTCAAATATGGCAGTCAACCTATGCATAGAAATTATGACAGCAATGAGCAAAATGCAAAAAATCTCAGAGTAAGTGGAAAGGATTTACCCTTGTGTTTCTCGTCATTTCAAATTCTGAGAGAAAATTATAAACAAGTTGTTGGTAGTAGAGATGAAGAATGTTCTAATGAATCCATTAAGGATGTCATTGATGACATGGAAGCTGTTCTAGATCCAGGACTGCAGCACATGAGTTACATTGATATTGAAACCGCAGGTGAATTGATGCAGTATAATTTTGTACCATTAAGATTTAAGTCATTTCCGTTTTTGAAGAAAAATGTCGCTAATATCCCTGAGCATGTACTGAAGGATAAAAACATAGAAAATCAAGAAGTTTCATTGGAATCAATGCAGCAGTCATGTCAGTTCCTATAGAATCCAATAGTTGATGTGTTGGATGACTTGTGTTTTCCAAGTCATGTGTCAATTGTCGGTTATGGGCTTAAAAGAGGTTATGATATACACATGATTAGGCAATCTCTTTCATGGTCTAGTTCAGCAAGAGTTTCTTTTCAAAGTTCATCAGAAACTCTGTAGTCAAATCAGAATTTTCATAATAATATAGATAACATATGTACATTACCAGCTCTTAGTTTTGAAGTGGTTGAATT
>ML779067.1:572950-584935 GCA_009831015.1 Picea engelmannii | reverse complement strand
TATATGGGGGAACTATTATTTTCAGAATTTCAATTGATACCTGGAGCCTCTTTGATCTTCAACGGTTCCAAAGCTTCCAATAGCTAAAGCTTGGAGATTTTTGAAGAATTTTTGAATTGTATATGTATAAACAAGTTTCACTGAGGAAAACACAAAAATAAGGGGAGGGGATTGTAATATCCCCAGGTAGAACCCCAGTTGTAATTATGGATTGTAAACATTTTTGATAGGTTGGTGAGCCAAGTTATAATAAGTTAGAAGGCTTATGTGTTCATTAGGCCGGAGATGTAACAACCCTAGTTAAATAGTTGCATAGGGTTTATCAAGAGTAGTTAATTAAATAATTAACTGTCTTAGTGTGTATTAGTTAAATAAAGATTATTTATTAATAATATTAATTAATTAATTAATTAATTAATTATTAATTGTTTAATAATTGATTAATCAACACATTTAAGGTTTGGATAAAGAATTCAAGTCTTAACAACTTTAATTTATTTATTATAAGACTTTACGTATGACGGGGGATAAGGTAGTAAATGGAGGGATAAGGTAGTAAATGGAGGGATAGGGTATTAAATGGAGGGATAAGGTGGGTGGAATTAATGGAAGGTAGGAGGCGATGAATGAGGGGGGTATGATTGGGCAGAGGCTTACGGGAGATGATTATGAAATTTTGGAGGAGGAAGCATTTGGGGGAAGGAGGATTGTATTTCCTGTTTGATATTTTTCTGGTTTTGGAGTTTGGGGTGGATTATTACAGGGGGCACCAGGTTGCTGGGATTTTTGGGCTCAGGGGCCAGGAATCCTCACGAAATCCTGGAGCTAGGGAGTTGGACAGGCTCTGTTCCTAGCTGGCAGGGAGGAAAATTTGGTTTTGGGCACAGTTTCAGCTTGGGCACATTTTCATCTTGGACAAACAAAGTTGGGAAACAAATCACTTAACAGGTGTTTTGTTTAAGTATTCTTAGGAATATGTGGTGTTATGTGATGGTTATGTAATTTATTAGCATGTTGTTCATAAATTTAAATTCATGTTGCTTATATGTTGAATAATTAAATTTCTTATTGATTATATGTCGAAATAATCTTAACTGTTTAAATTTACAAAACAAATTAGGCTTTGTTAAATTAGGGCCTTACACATGGTATCAGAGCTTCAGTTTGAAGCACTGGAGCCTTAAGGGCCTACCCACCTACCTGCTTGTAAGAAGGAAAGTTTAGAATAAGGAACTGTTCAACACTAACCCAGAAATTTAAATAACCCCTAATTGGTTATATTGAAACCCTTTGCCCTGAAATCCTAAACAATCCCTAAATAATCTATATATGAAAATATATATGTAAGTGTAAATATAAATTTGGGCCTGAGGGCCAAGCTCCAACTCCACTTAAACTACAAGCCAAGCACACAATTGTTTTTTTTAGTGTGTATATATATATATATATATATATATATATATATATATATATATATATATATATATATATATATATATATATATATATATATATATATATATATATATATTTTTATTTATTTATTTATACATAATGCTTCCCCAAATAATTATGCTCTGCCCTTGAACTTCTAAATAGAGGTATAAATGACTGTATATAAATAGACATATATAAAAGATATTTATTTAAACTATATAAAAGAAATATATACATATAAATATAAATAAAGAAAACAAAAAAAAGGTGATGTATGTGCACAAGCAACCTAAACCATATAAAACTAACTTATATGCCAAACTGTGAGTCCATAAATCAATACAAGACCAATACCTAAGCCATATGACATTAACCGTATGCCATACACAACACATGGTTCAACATTATGCACTACGAGTCAAGCAAATCACCTGCAAAATAACCCAGCCAAGCACCTGCAAAATAACACAAATTAGCAAATAAAAACTTGACGACCCAGTCTCCAAGTCACAAGCATGGAGCCAAAGCATCCTTGCTGCCATCCAAATTAGTACTTTTCTCTTTCAACAGTTTCAGTTGTTGTCGCAAGAAGTTGTTCTGACTCACAAACTGGAAGGCCTGTTTTGACAGATTGTCATTTTGCTTCATGAGAACCTTGTTCATCGCTTTCAGTTTCTCATTTAGCGCAAGCAAATGAGTGGCTTCTTTGCACTACTCTCATGGCACCTTCTATTTTGGAACCACTTCTGATTTGACTGTTGAAGCATCCTTTTCAAGTGAGAGAGAGAGATGGAATTTAATTGATCATGTTAGTACTGTGAAAGCTTCAGAAAGAGTAATGCCAGATAAAATACAAGCTACTGGAGCCAGCACTAGCATAAGGCGCACCATTACACCAGAAAAGTACACTGATGTCACAATGTAAAGAACCAAAAAGGAGTTTGCATCCGACAATGGCAAGAAACATGCAATGATGCCTACAAGCACTAGAAATACTAGTACATTTATATCCATAAAATATGAAGGCCAAGTAGGCGGTTGATGTTCACTAACACTTGCAATAATAGGATTATACTTGCTTGCATAGGTCGGATCAAGAAGACTTAGACTTCGTCCACTCCATCCCTTTGTGGGGCTTGCAGCCACTAAGGCAACCAATATTGCTACCAATGCAATAGACACAAACATTCCAACAGAGATTACAAGAGTTATTGACACCTTGAACATCTTAGCCGACACAATACACTTTATATAATGCCCCAATGCCACAACCTGAACTATGATAAACACCAGAAATGATGCAAAATGCTCAGATGTCATGACTGCATTGAAACCGACAACTGGAACAAGGGCAGCGCAATGGGATCCTCTGCAACGCAAAATACAAAGCCACGAAAGAGGAGTCACGTGCTGCACACAAAGAATTTTTTTATTATTATTAATAAACAACAAAAAAAAACAAGCACCAGGTTAGTCAGAAACACAAAGCCAGTGCACAAGCTCCAAACCAATTCACATGGAGGACGAGCCCACGAGGGGGTGCCACTGTGCTCAAACACAAATCCCAGCACCAAGCCAACGAGGAGGAGGAGAGAAAATATCGTGCACTATGCCAGCGCAAGTCAGCGCCCGAACCAAACGGAAAGCCACGGTGAGGAGGCGCAGGAAATCTGAAGCTCGATTCACAAATGAAACACTCAAACCAAGTGCTCCCACTAAAGCCACAACGAACAAATCAGCGCCCAAGACTAAATTCCACGTCCCAGGGTAGCCTGCAAGCTGTATAAAAAATAACACATAAAAAAAAAAAAACGAATAGAAAAATACTAGAGACAATACACACAAGCCATCGCCCAAGCACCAGCGACCAACGCCATAGACAATACACACAAGACATCTCCCAAGCACCAGCGCTCAGAGCCGAGCATCGAGTCTGCCGAGAGGGAGAGAGAAGAGTGGAGAGGCGACAGAGTTTGTGTAAGGTTTTAGGGGAAGAGAGCTCAAGAGAGAGTACGTGTAGGGTTAGGTTTAGGTCAGGAGGGCGCTGGAGGAAGCAAGGTGGGCACGTGGAATCCATGCGTGCCCGCACTTTTTTTTTATTATTTTGATTTATTTATTTATTTATTTTTATATTATTTAAATTTATATATATATATATATATTATTTATTTTTGTACGTTTAAATTTATTTAGTGTAAAAATAATTTTAATGTTAATTAATTATCTTTAAAATAATTAATTGTTTTATTTAGTGTAAAGTTAATCTAAATTAAAGTTAATTAATGATTTTAGGGATTAGATTAAAATTGGGCTAGATTAAATTTTGTTGGAGCAGACGGGTTTTGAACCCACGACTACTCACCATAGTCCAAGCCTTGGAAAACAACCAAACACGAACGCACCACACATGAGTCATTATAAAATAAATTCTTATGCATAAATAAATTAATAGTCATAAAATACTATCTCGAAGTATAATCTCCAATTATCCATGTTAACCAAACACTGAGTTCCATGCCCTCAACCATCGAGCCAAGCACCAAGTCCCTCCATTCCATTCCACCAGTCAAAGCCAAGCACCAAGATTCAATGCAACGCCTCAGGCTCACTACATCATATGACCACAATTCCATAAACAATACATAACCACAATGCACAAGCACTAAGCTCCAATGCCCGAAAGCCACTCTTCAATCCTAAAGACTTGCACCTGCAGCCACCGAGACACACAATTCAACACATATGTACAACGTGTCAAGGAAATCCCACGAGTCAAGCATCGAAGGATAGCCTTAGACTCATTTCATCGACATTAGGTTGGAAGTCACCTTAATTAGTTGTAAACACAAAGTATAGGGACTTAGAACAAGATAAGCAGGAGGGGGCTTCATGCGCACTAGGAAGGTAAGTTAGAGAAATTGGCTAGTATGGTGCAAAGCTAGCATAGATACCGGGTGAGGGAGTCAATAGTTTTCTTAGGAAAAGAAATCCAGCTTAGATTCTTTAGCCCTAACCTAGCCACCTCCCCTAAAGAGAGTAACGTCTATTTACAGACAAGTAAAAAAAAACTTACGCCTAACCATATTTTCTAGTTAAGTTGCGCAAATGAGAAATGTCCTTGAACTCACCCTGACGACTTTGGTTGATGCAGGTTAAATCATATAGGATGGTTAGGACTTGAGAGAATCGAGGTAGAGGAGCATCATTGCAGGCACCGCCAACACCGCCAGCGCCGCCACCACCATCGTCGGAACTAGCTCTCAGATTGTGCTCTTTGGAGGCCATAAATGAGACTTTAAAGGGGTGATAATCAACAGGGATCGAAGTGGACCCCCCACCATCTAGAATGGGTAATCTAGAAGCATCAAGGGATTCAGGGGGGAGGACCTCCACCTGAAGACATCACTAGAGAACTGCAGAAGATCAAACTTTCAGAGTTTGCCGGGGGTCGTGCCAGTGAATGTGATGAGGCATGGTTGGAAGGCATGACAAGGTGTTTTGCCTTAAGGGACTATGCATCCACCTCAAAGGCGAAGAAAATGATTTTTCAGTTGAGAGACAGTGCCTTGAACTAGTGGGGAAACCTAGAAAGGCAACTTCATCTTACCCCGGACACAGTATCTTGGGAACTTTTCGAGGAAAGGTTTCGAAGGAAATATCTTCCAGCTTACTATGAGGAACAACAGGTAGAAGTGTTTCATGCTCTAGTACAAGGAAACATGACCATAGATGTAGTGTCCCCAAGGCTGAGCTTTGTTGTAAACCATGTTCTGAAAGGAATTGTAATTATGATTCATAGGCTAGTGAGCCAAGTTTTTATAAGCTGGAGGCTTATGCGTTTGATTAGGCCAGGGAGCCTAAGTGTTGAAGGCCAGGAGCCTGTTGTTGTACTTGTATGTATGCAGAACATTTAATAAAATATAAACACCGCTAGGTGCAGACCGACCACGATGAATGAGTGAAGGGGGACTAAGCATCCACAGATTGGGCAAGGAATTAGGGCCTGGAAGGTGGGAAAGGGGCTAAGTGTTGAGCCTGGGGGCTAAGCCTAGGGGGCTTAATCCTGGGAATAATATTTTAATATTATTCCAAAAAGACATGTGCATTTTGTGTTTTATCCTAAGTTTTGGCAAGGGAGGACATACAAGGGTGATGCATGCTGGTGGAACGCATGCAGTTCCATGGGTGACAAGTGTCAACCTTGACGCATGCAAATAAATGGCTAGGGTGAGCCGTGAGAAAGGTTCCTCCTCCTTCATTCGAACCTGAACTGTCCTGAGTGTGAACCGTGTGACCTCTGCAAGAGATGCTCGTGCAATTCTGAAATAGGGAAAAAGCCTATGTATGTCTCTACAAATCCATGTACACCCTCTGTTCTAAGAGCTAAGAAGACTGTGTTCGTTTTTTGAAAATCCCGGTTCATCCTCCCATTCTGCACCAGAGAGTTTGTGTAATTCCCTGCGGAAATTGCTTCTCACGCAATTCCAAAAATCAACACCGTGAGACCTTTCCACCATTGCTAAGCTTGTTTAAGAAGTCTGAGTCTATATTCTCGGTTGACTGTAGTGGTCATGCAGAGAGGGACTGCGCATGATTTGTTGTCCAGTGCAGGTGGTAATTGAGCCTGTGTGTGATCTCTCTCTAGGTGAGGGAGGTGGATGTTGTTGGAAGAGGTTTCTTCCAGAGAGTGTCCAGCACCAGCTTCAGGCTCTAAGACTTCCTGATCTGGCATGTTGCCGAGACCCAAAGAGGGAGGTTAGCACCGATGGACTGTGCTTGTGAAGGTGTATACTCCCGGGTGGAACAGGCATGTGGGGAATGAGAGTTTGATAGTAGTGGGCGTAAGATGGCATCCTGGGAAGAATCCTTCCAGATTTTATGTTTTTTTTTCCCCTGTAACCTTAGCCTAGCCTAGGATTCCTTGCCTAGGGGTGGAGCTTAGTCCTAGCTCGGGGGTGACCCATTGCTAAGCGGATGAGCAGTGCGGTCTAAGGTTGGGAGGTTCATGGAAGGCCTGCACTTGGTTGGTGGATTCTACCACTGTCTTACAGATAAGTACCAGATGATGCTTTAATTATGTTTTGTATCTCTGTGTATTATAATTATCATGCATTCTACTGTGCATTTGGATTAATGTATTTGCCATGGATTATTTATGTTAAAAATTATTCTTATGCTTACTCTGAGTTTAATTGTATTTCTTTGTTTAAATGCATGCGATTAATTACGAATGAGAATGTGTTATTCCGTGTAGTAACACCTACCCGGTATCCAAGGTGCACTACAGTTATTCTGGGTTATCTACCAAGTGGTGTTATAGTAACCTTGGTAGCTGAGTGAAAGGGGTGTTACAGTTTGGTATCAGAGCGATTAAACAAAGTAGCATAAAAGGTGTGCTAGAGTAGAAGAATATGAGATCAGGTTTATGGAATTGGTAAAATATGTTTCATATATGGATAATGACTAACGACAAGCAGAACGCTTTGTCTATGGGTTGAACCCTCAGATAAGGACTATGGTGCAGATGTGGAAACTGTCTTCAGTAGCGGAAGTTGTGTAAAATGCACGTTATGCGGTGGAACACATGAACTTAACCAAAGGTACGAGACTAACCTTTCTGCATCATCCTGGATTCGTAGGGAAGGCCCCTAGGACATTTCCCAGGGGAGGGGGCTCAAGGCCACCTCCATATAGTAACAGAGTCTCACCAAGGATAGTAGTCATAGGGATTTCAATGGCAGCAAGTGCAACATCTCGTTCATCACCAACGACGCAGGCAAGTCCACGGCCATCTCAAGGAGAAACTACTAGGGGCAAGGGTTCTAGGGGAAGGAACTCATTTCAGAGACAGTCACAGAATAGTGCGTAGGTTCAATCTCGTGTTACCTGTTGGGGGTGTGGAGGACCCCATTACCAGTGTGACTGCCCAGAGTTACAATCAGGATTTGTGCATAGAAAAGAAAAGGCCCCAATGGGAAGAGCAAGTAGCAGCCACCAGATTTACGCGGCGGTTAATAATCGTCAGGCCGAACATCAATCCACGGTGGTGGAGTCATCAGGTACACTAAATCATATCAATGTTAATATTTTATTTGATTATGGTGCGATAGATAGTTTCATTTCACCATTTGCATTAGAAAAGAGTGGGTTGGAAGCCTACGAGCACGATGAATTTGAACAAGTCGAGATGGCTTCGGGGGGAAAACAAGTAGTAGGACCTAGCGTTGATAATTGTATAGTAGACCTGGGAGTGTGTACTACCAGGTTGAAGTTATACATCACTGCTCTTGGGGCATACGACCTAATCATTGGAATGGATTGGTTAGAAGCTCAGCAAGCTTTGGTAAAAAAATTCGCAAAAAGGGTGTTATGTGTAGACGACGAAGGAAGGCCAATGGAGATCTAGGGTGTATGGAGAAAGGTGTCATTACACTTTATCTCAACTATGAAGGTTAAGTGATTCTTGAGGCAAGGGTGTCGACTATATGTAGTGGAAGCAGTGAATGAAAGGAAGGGACCCTCATTAGATTAGTACCCGGTATTATCAAAATTTAAGGATGTTTTTCCGAACGAGTTACCAGGGTTACCTCCTGAGAGGGAGCTTGATTTTACTATTGAGCTAAAACCTGGTGCAGAACCAATTTCCAAGACTTCGTATCGAATGACAGCGCCAGAAATTTGTGAGTTGCAAATGCAATTGAAAGAGTTACTAGACTTAGGGCTAATAAGGCCAAGTGTCTCACCTTGGGGTGCACCAGTAATTGTTGTAAAGAAGAAGGATGGTTCCTTACAATTTTGTATAGACTACAGGGACTTGAACTGTGCTACAGTGAAAAATAGGTACCCAATGTTGCGGATAGATGACCTCTTGGATCATATGAAAGGAGCGGTGGTATTATCAAAGATCGATTTGCGATTAGGGTATCACCAGTTAAGGA
Organism: Picea engelmannii; assembly: GCA_009831015.1. NCBI lineage: Eukaryota > Viridiplantae > Streptophyta > Pinopsida > Pinales > Pinaceae > Picea > Picea engelmannii. The sequence continues at coordinate 576,560 of ML779067.1, read as the reverse complement.
TTAAGGAAGGCGATATCTCAAAAACTGCCTTTCGAACTCAGTTTGGGAATTACGAGTTTGTCGTAGTACCTTTTGGATTGACCAATGTGCCAACAGTATTCATGAGCCTCATGAACGGCGTATTCTGGAAGTACTTAGACCATTTTGTACAAGTATTTCTAGATGACATCCTCATCTATTCCAAAAATGAAAGAGAACATGAGGAACACTTACAAGTGGTGTTGTCCTGTCTTAGAGAGAACAAATTGTATGGGAAGTTTTCGAAGTGTTCCTTCTTCCAGAAGGAGATCCACTATTTAGGTCATATCATTTCCAGTGAAGGAATCTCTGTGGACCCAGAAAAGGTAAAGGCCATTATGGAGTGGTCAGTGCCAAAAAATGCCCATGAGTTGAGAAGCTTCATGGGGCTAGCAGGTTATTATCGGAGATTTTTGGAAGGATTCTCAAAAATAGCGAAACCCATCACCACTTTTCAGTGCAAGGGGGTTAGGTATGAATGGACATAAGAATGTGATAGTGCATTCATTGAGCTTAAGAGGTTACTAACTAGTGCGCCAATTCTACAAGTGTCGGATATGGAAAAGGACTTCACGGTCTGCACGGATGCCTCAAAGAAAGGGTTGGGGGGCGTGCTAATGCAAGATGGAGGAATGATATCTTATTCATCAAGGAAGTTGAAGAAACATGATGAGATATACACGACTCATGATTTAGAGTTGGCAGTTGTAATGCTAGCTCTGAGACTTTGGAGGCACTATCTTGTGGGGCGGAACTTTGAGCTCAAAATGGACCATCAAAGTTTAAAACATCTCTTCACTCAAAGGGATATGAATTCCAGGCAAAGGCGATGGAGTGAGTTTATGAGTGAGTACGATTTTGGTATTTCATACATCAAGGGAAAGGCAAATGTGGTCGCAGATTCCTTGAGTAGGAGACCATGTGTCTTCTCCTTGGTACCCTTAAAGGTCAATCTGAGGGAACGTGTGTTGACGCAACTCTAAGGAGACAGTTGGTATTTATAGGTTACTTCAAACCTCTAGAGTGGGAGGAAATTAGATCCAAAGTATGAAGGATATAGTCTGGAAGCAGACGGACTGTTAAGATATCGAGGAAGGATGTACATCCCTGAAGATGGGGATATTCGAAGCATCATACTAAAGGAATCCCATAGAACACTTTATTGTGTGCATCCGGGTGTGAAGAAGATGTACGCAGACATGAGGAATCTCTTCTTCCGGGTAGGCATGAAGCGTGATGTAGTCCATTTCATCGCCAAATGCCTAGAGTTTCAACAAGTGAAAGCTGACCACCATCACCCGGAAGGCCTCCTACAACCACATGATGTTCCTATGTCCAAGTGGGAAGTCATCTCTATGGATTTTGTTGTGGGGTTGCCACTCACATCTCATAGACACAATGTCATTCTTGTGATAGTGGATAAGTTAACCAAGAGTGCTCATTTTATTCCGGTTAGAGACACTTACGATGTCACTGATGTGGCACGTGTGTTTGTAAGTGAGGTTATCCATTTTCATGGGATACCTAAGAAGATCATTTCAGATAGGGACTCCAGATTCACTTCTAGGTTTTGGACAAGTTTGCAGTCAATGTTGGGGACCCAATTGAACTTAAGCACAACTTATCATCCTGAAACAGATGGGAAAATTGAGAGAGTAAATCAAGTCATGGAAGACATGCTTAGGATGTACGTCATGGATAATCAAACCCATTGGGAGAAGTACCTACCTTTGGTAGAGTTTGCCTACAATAATAGTTTTCATAGCTCTATTGGAATTCCACCCTACGAAGCTCTGTATGGAAGGCCATGCAGAACGTCGTTGAGTTGGGATAGATTAGAAGACCGAGTAAAGTTGGGCCAGAATTGATTCAAGAGATGGAGAAACAGATGATTCAGATTAGGCAAAGACTAAAGGAAGCACATGATAGGCAGAAAAGTTATGTGGATGCACACAGGACCGACCAAAGTTATAAAGTGGGAGACCAGGTTTCCATTCGTATCATGCCTAACAAGAGTACCATACAGTTTGGGAAGGGGAAAAAGTTTTCACCTCAATTTATAGGACCATTCAGAATCCAAGAGAAAATTGGACCCGTTGCCTATCGTCTCGTACTGCCACCCCACTTGCATAAAACTCATAACGTTTTTCATGTATCTGTTTTACATCATTATGTTGCTGATGAATCACATAAACTAAATTGGAAGGAATTGCAGGTATCAGACATGGGAAATCTCACGGTAGAACCGCTATGCATATTGGACCATAGAGTTCGACAGCTCAAGAACTATCTAGTAGACCAAGTTAAGGTCCAATGGGACAAGTATAGTCTAGGATCTGCTACTTGGGAAGACGCCGAGACACTACGACGAGACTATCCCTCACTTTTTTGACCACCTTGAGAATATGTTTCTCAAAGGTGGGGTGTATGTAACACCACCTTTCGACTTAGACAGCCAGGATTACCGGAGGCCTACACACTTTTATTTTCTATTCACAAGTGAAACTATTAAATGATACACTTGAACTTTTAAGACATATAAATTTTATGAATATTTAAATGTTATTGATGATGATGGATATGATGCGATATATTGTGAGAATGTAAATTTTATGAATGTTTAAATGTTATTGATGATGATGGATATGATACGATCTACTATGTGAATGTAAATTCTATGAATGTTTAATTGTTATTGATGATGATGGATATGATGCGACATATTGTGTGAGTGAAAACCCTATGAAGGTTTAAATACTATTAGAATGATGTTGGATATGATGCATTCTATTTTGTAATTGATAATTTTATGAATGGGTGTCGTTAATTGAATTATGGGAGATTATGAGATTTATCTCTAACTTGAAAACTTTGATGTTAAAGTTGTTGGTACGCAGATACCGAATTAAAATTATGATTGTATGCAATTACATGATGATGATGCATAGAAATGTATGAGTTTGTGTTACAGACTAATTTGCAGGTTATGGGCTATGAAATAGCCAAGGGATAATGATAATGAAAGTGGATATCATGACCACTTTCCGAGAAACATTATGGTATGAATCTTTGTATGTGAAATTATATTGGTTTGGATGCATTGCTATGATATGTGGTCCAGTGCAGGATTTCAGGTGGTGAGACTGCCCAAAACCGAATAAACGATGAAAAAACTCCCAGCAACACGGCGCCACTGTATATTCCATTGTAGGGTGTGGACTCCAGTCCTGTTAGGAGGGGTGGAGGCATTTCCCACCATGTATCCTCTAAAACCTGAAGTCATGTGAGGACGGTGTTAGCTCACGCTCCCCTAGATGTGTGATGATGACTGTCAGTTGCCTGCTGGGAAAGTTTGGTCAAGATAGTGACACTTCCGCTTACGGGTTCTATTTGGAGTTAGGTCAATATAGTTAACGCTCCAAGATAGTCCAGCAGAGGAAGGATAGGAATGGAAGATGAAAGTAAGTTAGGGAGGAAGGATGAGTAGAAATAGTTGAGACTGTATGGAGATTTGTCTTATGGTGGAATTTATTGTTTTTCCTTCTGAAAAGAAAATGCATATATATATATATATATATATATATATATATAT
>ML779067.1:558860-572881 GCA_009831015.1 Picea engelmannii | reverse complement strand
ATGTAATTAAATTACAATCGTTTAAATAACGTTGTTGAGCTAGATAATTGAAATTAAAGGATTTCGTAAACATTAGATTGGTTTATTTTCTTTTATAAAATGAATAGTCTTGTTGAAGGGATTGGATGCATATGGAAATTACTATAGAGATGATAGTTATTGATATTAGTACATGAACGAGACTTGTATGTACTAGCTACATATGCATTTCTTGCGCATGTACACTAGTATGAATGAGTTTCTTGGCTTACTTACTAATAATGACGGTTATTTGTTATGAATGTGTGAACCATGTTTCCTTTCCCTTGTATCATAAAATACCTTAACTTCGGGACGAAGTTTCCTGAAGGGTGGGTGTATGTAACAACCCTAGTTAAATAGTTGCTTAGGGTTTATCAAGAGTAGTTAATTAAATAATTAACTGTCCTAGTGTGTATTAGTTAAATAAAGATTATTTATTAATAATATTATTTATTTATTAATTGTTTAATAATTGATTAATCAACACATTTAAGGTTTGGATAAAGAATTCAAGTCTTAACAACTTTAATTTATTTATTATAAGACTTTACGTATGACAGAGGATAAGGTAGTAAATGGAGGGATAAGGTAATAAATGGAGGGATAGGGTATTAAATGGAGGGATAAGGTGGGTGGAATTAATGGAAGGTAGGAGGTGATAAATGAGGGGGATATGACTGGGCAAACACTTATGGGAGATGATTATAAAATTTTGGAGGAGGAAGCATTTGGGGGAAGGAGGACTGTATTTCCTGTTTGATATTTTTCTGGTTTTGGAGTTTGGGGTGGATTGTTACAGGGGGCACCAGGTTGCTGGGAGTTTTGGGTTCGGGGGCCAGGAATACTCACGTAATCTTGGATCTAGGGATCCAGACAGGCTCTGTTCCTAGCTGGCAGGGAGGAAAATTCGGTTTTGGGCACAGTTTCAGCTTGGACAAACAGAGTTGGGAAACAAATCAATTAACATGTATTTTGTTTATGTATTCTCAGGAATATCTGGTGTTATATGATGGTTATGTAATTTATTAGCATGTTGTTCATAAATTTAAATTTCTGCTGCTTATATGATGAATAATTAAATTGCTTATTGCTTATACGTCGAAATAATGGTAATTGTTTAAATTTACAAAACAATTTAGGCTTTGTTAAATTAGGGCCTTACAGGAGAGCCTAGATACTAAGGGCATTAAGCCTTATTTTGTATATGTAAATACTCACATCATTAAATATAATTACATCGTTGCGTGTAGACCAACCACGAAGAAAGAGTTATGGGGGACTAAGCTCCACTAGGTAGGGAAAGGGAAGGGGATAAGAGTCTAGGAAAAGGGGCTAATCTAGAGGGCTTACCTCTAAGGAAATAATATTATATTATTATTTCCTAGAGGCTAAGGTTTGGACATAACCTATGTTGTCCTAGGTTCCTATGGGAAGTGAACGAATGTTAAGTGGAGCTCATGCAGCTTCAGGAAGACATGTGTCAACCTGGGCGCATGCAATTTTAGGTGGGAAAATCAGTTTGTTGGGATTCTCTCGTGATGGTGGGAAGACTCCCCACGCTTTCATGCACATAGACATAGAGCCTTCATGTAGTCATCCTTTCCCTCCATTGTTGACCTATGCAACCTGGAAAACCAACACATCGTGTTATGAAGCTAATTGTTTTTGCATGTGAAGCACAACACGACTATGTAATGCCTAAGCTAGATCACACCTTAGCCATTTGTTGTTGCTACCCACGTCTTCTATGGACTGATGTGGCTTGATTTCATTACCAAATACCATACCCGATTTTTTTGTTGTGGTTTCCCTCTGGACTTAGGAGCTGGATAGAAGAAGAAGGTTGTCATGCCTGTGAGAAACTCTCTCCAGGTGAGAGAGTGTGTTGAGGAAGTGAGCTCTCATGGAGGAAGTCCAGTAGAATCTATAGAGCTATGAGAATTCTTGATCCAACCTGTTGTTGAAGCCCTAAAAATGCAGGTGTAGCAGTCGATGGACTGTGTGACAGTGAAGGTGTACGCTCTTGGGGTGGAACATGCATGTGAGCAATGATAGTTTGTGAGTTGTGGGCGTAAGTGGATCCTTGGAGGAATTCCTTCCTGTTGAACTATGTGATTTCCCTATCGACCTTTCCTATCCTACGAATCCCTTTCCCGATGGATTTTAGTCCCATCTCGGGGGTGACCCACTGCTGAGAGTGAGGTGCAATGTGGTCTATGGCTGGGAGGTTCGTGGAAGGTCTACAGGCAATTGGTGGTATTATATTAAAATATAAGTGTCACTTCTAAGTTCATTTACATGTTGTGTAATTATACATGTGATATAATTGATGAGTAATTCTCGAATATATTGTATATGTTGTATGTGTAGGCTTACTGTTATTTCCACATTAATCTGTGTATTATTATAATACGTCATTTGTATATGTTTATATATAGGTAGATTATAATTGTCATTTCTATGTTTATATGGATGTGTATGATGTTTCCGCAAGTATCTCTATGTGGCATAGCCCAGTAGATTAAGGTTGGGGCTTTCATAGAATGGTATCATAGAATGAAATTTATTTTGGTGGCATGGCTTGGCCCGTTGGTCTATGGTCGAGGATGTAGAAAAGATATAGTTGATTAGGTAGCGTTACTCGGTAGAGTTTGATGGTCAGGGACGTTACAAATTGGTATTAGAGAAAAACGATGTTTACGGAATGATGTTTCTCGGCCTGTTGGTGGTTGGGGATGTTACAATTCTTCATATAAATTCACATTGATTCGAAATTATAGCAAAGTACAGTAAGGTGTACTTGCCCAGGTGACAAATAAAAGAATGATGGGGTTTAGAATTGCCATTTGGAAAGGTTATTTACTAAAATTATAACTCTTTGAGTGATATGATTACTCCAACATCCGATCACATCAAATATAAACTGATTTAATTATTGCAAGGTTTTACAAATTACAAAGTTTTTTGAAGCATTTCCAAATTTGTATAATAAACCATGTCATATCCTTCTCAACGCAAATGTGATATGGTGATGGACTTTGTAATGATAATGCTTGTTAATTTTAGGATAGAAAGAGCATTCAATTGTTTTATAACACAATATAAGCTACCATAATGAATTAAATAAAGATAGAACAAAATAGTTCTAAAATCCAATATAACCTTGTAGCTTATATAATACTTATCCAAAAAACCATATAATTATGAATCTCAATTACCATCAACATGAAAGTTCAATAAATTGTCCTATACAAAATAAAACTTAAGTGTTTAAAATTCAAAGAAATTTTGTAGCCAAGGAAATTATGTAGCTAAAAAAACAACACTTAATTCATATGATCAGAATCCAGAATGTAATGAGTTATAAGAATTTGAAAATTCATTCCTATGAGTAAAACAAAAGTCCAAGTCATATAGATAATAGGGAAACCATATAAAACGATATGACATTTGGCCGATATCGAAAGTAAATCCTCTTGAACTTCATGTTAAAAATCATGAAATTCAAGAGAGGAATCATTCAATCAACTCATACGAAAGATTAAAACATGAAAAGGTTTCAATGCAAAGTATTGATACTCGGAAACGATCATAGAAAAAGCATATTTACATAATCCAATAAAAGGGAAATTCAATCATTGCAAAATAAATTCTCAAAAAATTAAGGGGCCCAAATTTTATATTTAATCGTTAAACGCAAATTTGGGAGGTTTTTATTCATGACAACAATGTGTTATAACTGTTGAATTATTAATTGCTCAGCATGTTATTCTATTTCCATAAGGTATAAGATTCATTATCTTCAATTCCTTATATGCTTATCTTGTTTTTCTTCTAATTCACCACTTCACTCACCTTCAAATCTAAAATTTCTGAAACACTCATGGACAAATTCCTCTTGGAGATGAGATTGTTTGAGGGCTGAGAGTTTTAAATGAGAGATAAAAACTTGCTAAATTTTGCACAATTTTCCTTATTGCAAGAATGGATTTAACAATTCCTCTTATCCCCTGGGGTGCATTGGCATCATTGCATTGACAACCTCGAACATATCAAGGGATAACATATGAAATGGCATCATCAATGGAACAATGATGAGGGGTACCAAGATGATCAATATGAAGAGAGGAATCTAGTGGAATAGGTCCCAAATAAGGGTGTTGGTAGGGCAACTACTAATTTTTTTTTTTTTTTACTCATGTGGAATTATACTCTGATATTAATAACACTCCAGTGACAGAATTCCCAAATTCTTAAAAGGGGATATTGTGTAGGAATTTCATAGCCTGGATGTGGGAAGCAGATTTTCCCACAATGGATGTGCAAAATTTCAACATTGTTTCTATTTTGTTCTATTCCAGCGGAAATGGTTTGGGTTTTGAGGATTCCTAAGGACAAGGGATTTCCTTGTGCTATATCTCTTTGATACACCAACAAGGTCCAACAATAGTACTCATTCCAATATCTCATGGCTCTAACTAAGGAGGTTTAATTGTACCCTTAGCCATAGTACCTGATTACTTAGGTACATGAGAATTGTTTTCCCGAGTGTTCCTCTCGGTGCCACTATAGCATTCAGACAGTCGATTGGATGAGGTATGGATAGTTTCAAGATACCTATGGGACTCCTGGCATACCCAATGGTACGTGGGAGTGAAATTCCATGTGCATGTTTTGTCAGATGTGGTACTACTCAAATGGGTACCAACAGGGGTTGCAAAGGTTTCCAGTAACGTGAAATCATGTGTAGTTCCTACGTGTATTCTTCCCAACCACAGTTTTACCTTCTTAATGACAAATCATTGTACTTTATCGAAGTTGGAACACGTCTCTAGCCTGTGTGTGTGTGTGTGTGTGTGTGTGTGTGTGTGTGTGTGTGTGTGTATCTATATGTGTGTGTGTTTGTGTGCGTGCAGAGGAAAAATCTCTATTACCACTTGTAAGGTACCGGAAGGAAATATGTAGAGCATTAACACAATTCTATCACAATAATTAGCAGAAAGAAACAAATGGTAATCAAATTGACACAATAGATCCAAAAAATGATACCTTTATTATATTAAGAGAAAATTTCACTTTGCTCTTTGAGGGGGAAACGTCCAACAGAGCGGGGCTCAAGTAGAAATGATTTCACAAAACAATATTTTTCATGCTTTCAACCCCTATATATACTAATTCTGTCTTCTTGAGAACATTCTAAAGGAAGAACTTTATAGAGGTGTAACCTTCTAGTAAATATTCTTATATTAGATGTGTTCACATTATTACATATGCCTTATTTACTAATGATGGTCTTTATTACATAGAAAAACATATTATTCTATCTAGTTGAGGGGTTAGGGAAGTTAAGACCCTAACAACATGAGTCACCTACCAAATCCATTCTAACATTTTTATGGATAAGCTTGATAAGACCTACATTGAGAAGTTTCCCCATGCAACCATTGTTGACCAATTTTTAACACATCTTGAAATATGAAAGTCTAACCACATCCTACATATTCTTGTAAAATTCCATCTAGAGACCATCAGGGCCTAGAAACTTGTCATTATTGAACCCTTCCAAATTTTCCCACATTTTGTCCAACTAACCCCCTAATGCAAGTCATTGTATCCTTTGGAGGAAAAATATTGCAAACTACTATCTCTTGAAGAAGTGGAAACTGAGTAATTCATTTTCAAGTTCTTAATTTACTATGAGATTTAGTGGAAGTATTGTTGTACTATTAAGGATTATGGTTGGATTGTATTTGTATTCTTTTGATCTCTTAACAATAAATGATTATATTTATTCATTAGATATATGGTTCCCTTTAGGAATAAGGTATTGCAAAATTATCCTAAACCTACCTGATTGATGACAACATTATTCAAACCCATTTCAACTAGTGGAGATGTCAAGCGCCTTGAAACTACCTATGGTATTAGAGAAGATAGGGGTGCATGGGATAGAAAATACACCAACACATAAACATTCAAATACTTGATTTTTTTTTATATCCAACAATCAAAATAGATTGAATAATGTCCTTCCTTGCATCTAGTTCATAGCTTGTAATTGGTACTGTATAAATAGGTTCTTTATTTCATCTAGAATTCACTTGATAGTGGATGCTAGGAAATGTTTCTAAATGTATATTCTCATGTGGATAATTATGATGTCTCCAAGGATTGCTTCTCTGAATCCTCTTATCCTTGGCCACTTTCCAACTCGTTACCCCTAATATTGCATGAGGGATACATATGTGATTATCATAACACATTCCAAGGATTTGCATGATGATAGCTCCATGAAGATGGTACTTCAATTGGGTTACTTTAGTACTTTGGACTGAAGGAGACTCATTTTTACTTATTGGAATATCATTCTTGATGGATTATTTCTCGACACACCTCTCATAGTTCAATCATTTGATTGATGAATCACAGTCATATATATATTTGATGATTATGGAGTATTCTAGTGGATTGTTGATTATGCTTTCTACCTCACATAAATCATTTTAGCATTATGGCATTGTTCTTGGTGTATTTCTCATCTTCTACAAAGAACTCTTCACCTTTTCTTATGTATGATGGTTCTGTCCCTCCAATGGGTTGGATATGGTGGTGATGATTTTATTGGTTGATTGGTTAGGAGGGAACATATCATGTGTTCCCCTTGTCTTATGCTATTGACCATCAATTGCCACTAGGTTAGCCTTTGGTAGAGAAATATTTGAGCTTATTGTAATCATTGAAAAATTGATCACATCAATACATACAATGGTTGAATAAAGTACCAACACAACATATCAATTATCATCCATCTATAATTTATATAATCAATTCAACAAGTCACATAACTATACAAACAATCCCTTGAATTTCTATGCAATTTTCTCAAAGCCTTTCTGCCCACATCTGCATGATCCAACACAATTGAATCTGAGCAACCTGTGCAGATGTGGAAATAATGTATTACTACATTTGGTCGAGCCTCAACCACTTCCATATTGAGGTGTACCTCAACAAGACACCCAAATCATTTCGAACTCTATTCTTGGGGATATGGGGGGATGCAAGGAAACAAGGAATTCATTAGTATTTTTATGCTACTTATTTTCTTTTGGAGAATCCATCTATTCTTTTAAGAGCTATTTGAGAAATCATAACAAGTGGTATACTTATCACCTATTGAGACGTGTAACCAAGAAGTTGTTCACCATTGTTACTCCATTTTTAGGGGAGTAGAGCTCTATTTTGAGGGACTCAAGATCCCTACCAAGGAGGAAGAGTGGATTCATAAATCCCCATACTTCTCCTAGGTGTTACTAATTCAAAGATTAGTCCTATTGGTAGCTATCCCTTGTTCCATTTCCATGTTTCCATTTGAGTTTTATATATCCTTAGCTTAGTTTTATTTTCTTGTCATTTGTTTTTCTATTTTCTCTTTGGTTGATCCACTAATTAACTAACCAAATTCTATGGTGTTTTGTTGGCCTAACTATATAGTTAAGTGCCTTGTTTTTCTCACCCAAGTGGTAAAAATAAAACAACATATTGGCGAACATATTAGGGAGTTGGATCAAATTCCTCCCTAATTAGGACCTTATATATTTATCTCTCATCAATTTGTGTTTGCAAGGGTCAAAATCGTTCTAGACCAACCCTGAGATGCATAAATTGAGCCTCTGATCAAGAGAACTCATTTCAAATTTTCATTCTCATTGTTTGATAGTGTTTGTGCGGGTTCGAGCAGAATAGACACACAGACCACACAAATTATGCCTTTTCCATTTTTTCCTTTCAAACAAATTGCGCAATTTGTGCACTTTGTGCGACTGTCAAAACTAGAGGTTGTGCAGAAGTCCTTTTTCTCATTGATTGTAATGGTTTTTTGAGTTGGTGTCACTAAGTATTTTTAGGTTTATTTTTCATCACTTTGTAAAACCATAAAAATTAGACTTAGAGTTCTTTCTTGCACTAGTATTTAGCAAAACATAGACATTTAAAGGGGTAAAAGAAACCATAAGATATTTCCCTTTCTTTGTCTCCACATGGATGGATTAATATAGCATTGAACTCTAGAGTTAAGTTTTTTCTTTTGCAATCATCAACCAAAGTGATACTAGGATGTGATTTTTTTATTCTTGAGTATGCTCTTTCCCTTACACCTTTGAGTGATATGGGGGAATGAGAAAAAGGTCTCTTAAGAAACTCCATGTACCTTTAATTAATCAAACAATTAGGATAGGCCAATACCTCTCATTTTTATTTTTGACATTGAAAAACAAATATTAAAGAATAAAAGGGATCATGCATTCCCGCATGCTTGCAATATTAGGATAGTTTCAAAATTCTTAAAGCAATAAAAAGCAACCTAGGAATTGTAAAGGATTTGTAAGGACCCAATGTCCACATGCTTTGCAATCTAGGAAGAGTTTCATTTTATTAGATTAGACAACATCCTAGGGAGTTTAAAGGATCAAAATTAAGGAGCCATATATCTGCATTGCTAGTGATCTAGGGATTTTGAATTACGCAAGGATTTTCTAAACACACTTAGTAAGCTAAATTAATCAAGATTTGTAACGGACCAACAAATTTCCACATGCTAAAATATTGCATTTAACTCATTAAAAATCATTCGACACTATCACTTCTTGCACACAAGAGCACCTCACCACACACTTAAATATTTCTATGGCATATTTAGAGTCATAGTATGCTCTTCTCCATGTGCCCAGAAGAGATCTAGGAGAATCAAAAAGACTACATACATCCTTGGAAACTTTCCACACAATTTTAATCAACGAGTTTGGTTCATGACCACAATCTCACAACCCACTTCCAATCCTAAAATTAACCATTAAGCAACTCATTTTTAACCTCCACAGGAGGAACACAAAATAAGTTTGTAGTATAAGTTAGGATTTCGGGGGTAGGTATCCAAAAAAAAACCATTATCATTTTCACATTTGAAACTTAGAAGTCAATGAGTAGGGAACCAAAATCCTCTAAATCAAGTGTTCCTACACCATAAGGGATGGGGATACCCATGAAAGGTCAAAGGATGAGTTCATGTTGTTTTTTGCGTGCCACCTTGAGTCACCCAACTCTTGGAAAGAATCCAACTCATGACCCATTTCTTAGGTTGAAACTATAAATGTCACGCTTGATCGAGGTAACTTAGTTTTCAAAAACTAGGATTTATACCCAGGTGGTGGTTGTGGGCTGTAATCGCACCTCAATAATATTTTGAATGTGTTAGTGCCTAAAATGTACCAGCAACATTTTAAGTGTTTCATTAGATCAAGGATTAGTTTACCCATTTCCCAAGTCTTTGGTTAGTATCATAACTTCCAATTCCTTCATTAAACTTTGACAAGTTCCTAATTGATCGTATTTTTGCTCAAAACCATGTGAGCTTTGGTTTATGACCTGTAATACAAAAAATAATAAATTGTTATTTTTTTCATAAGATCCAAAAATGCATTCCTATATTTTCAAATAAAAAATATAATTTTATGCATTTCTATATTTTCAAATAAAAAGTATAATTTTTATTTTCCTTTTTTACCAAAAAGGGTTCGTGTGAAAAGGGTTCGTGTGTGTATTGAAGTGTCAACCACTAATCCTAATCCATATCACATATGAAATTATAATTTTCAAATAAAAAGTATAATTTTTATTTTCCCTTTTTACCAAAAAGGGTTCGTGTGAAAAGGGTTCGTGTGTGTATTGAAGTGTCAACCACTAATCCAAATTCCAAATTCCAAGTCCACATGTCAATCGCAATCAACACTTAAGTCACCAAATTCAAACGTAAGCACTAAGCCCTTTCCATTCAAAATGTCCCATTGATTATATTTAATGAGTACTAGTGTATATAACAATGTTAATATCTAAAATCCTAATGCATGTGGGATTTTGTTCATGAGTAAAATAAAAAAACCAAAACACAGGTTGTCAAGTGCTGAGATTAGGTGTCAAGTGTATGAAGTTTAGAACTTGATTTATATGGCTGCATAAGATCGCCCAAGGTGCCACGAGGAGGAAGCTCAAATGTGTGTTATCATATAATAGTTGACAATTGCAGGGTTTGCAGGCTTATTAGCAGCAGATCGAATGCCCCAGGGGAGAAGTTGTTAGAGGTGTATCGTGCCAAGGTTCCAGATATCGATACCTATGCTTTATGTTGGAGGGCTGTGAGAAGCACACGAAGGCAAATCTCATTGGTTTGATCGCCGAGGAGTCGCCACTAAAAATGCTTAGCAAATCGACAACAGCAAATCGATAACAGTGTTTTCGTTGAAGGAATTGTCATAGCATAGAGAATTTGATATCTTCAAGAAGGTGACATGGAGGGAGCAGCCCTGTAATAGTTGGTTTCAAGACTACAAGAATGATAGTATTTAAAATTATACCATGTTATCTTAGCTGCCAATGCCAATCACTACTACACTTTATCATTGATATACATTCAAACCCTAGTCAGAATTTTCAATACAATTTCAGACTAATCAACCAATGCCCCAAAAGACTAAGCGCCATATCATGCTTTAGAACATTTGCTGCAGGTTAATGTTGACAATGGTGAGGAAGGTGTGCAATAGGGAGGCCAAGGTTTCAGGAAAATTTCTCCCTCTTCTCGAATGTTTGAGGATTATCAGTGCCCACAAGTTTGCTTCCATCTTCAAGCATCAATGGTGAATGCAAAGATAAGGAAAGTTGTAAGAGTAGGATATGAAAAACTTGCTTCTATTGGATCTCCTATGAAATTAACTTATGATCACCAACATTTGGGAGTTAGATCACAAACACTTATTCAGATAGCAGAAGGTAGGAGACAATAACTATTCATCGACCTCTCATGTCAAATTCATAAAGTTCCATACATGGAATTTTTCAAAATCCGTTATGGTATTATAGCATGTTTCATGTTTGTGTTCTCAACCCTTTAACTTGTTGAATGCAGGGCATTGTACCAGTGCATTAATTTCATATTTCTTATCATAATCTAGAAAGGAAATAACTTTAGCAGATGTATTTTATCTATTAAGAACTATTGTACACCCAGTATGGGACCGAGGTTAAGAAGTTAGTCAAAGAGCTGAAAAATAGGATTAAGGATTTTTCTAAACAGACTTGCTTAAAATCTGGCAAACTCATTATAGTTGATTTGGTTTTATCATTGTATATGAATCGAGTGGATCTACAAACTTTTTGAATGGATCCAAGTGGCAGAGAATCTCCAGCATTCGAGACCTTTTTTAGATCAAATTCCATGCTTTAGTCACCTCTCAACAGTTAAAGGCACATTTGGCATAAAATAAACAAATGGCAACTAAGTGGCAGTCAAATTCAGATTTGTTGAAAACAAAGGAGATTGGTCTATAACAGCTTCAGTATTCGACACCTATTTGTAACCATATTTAGATTTGGTTTATTTAATTTTGTTTATAGAAAAATAGGAATATATGAAGATGGTGGGCTCTATATATTTGGATCATTTTCATATGTAAAAAGGGACTGTTTTCACTGTATAGACTAGAGAGTCTTGTGCTTTGGAAGACATATATGAATGTATTTCTGGATGTTTTGCAGATTCATGAATGATTATCAGATTTCCTTTCTCATATTCATTTATGTATGCGTGTATTGTAAGTGACTGGTCTGAGTTATTTTATCTTTGTTCACTTAATGATTAAAGGAGATATGTCCTTCATTTCATTTGTGGTCTAGGCATATAAGTATATTTTTCTGATTGTTTTAATTAGATTGTCATACATGCCTATAAGTATGTGTGGTTATGTATGTGTGGTTCTGTTGATTAGAGTAATCTTTTCCATGTCCATAATATATTTTAACATATGATTAGTTCATTGGAGCCAAGCTTGCTGGAGTATTTTCTAAATAGTTTCATAAGTACAAGTCTTGACAGTCATTTAGTTCATCCATCTGAGATTTTTGATCTTTGATCTAAACCTTCATTCTGTAATGTCCCCCACCTCTTAGAGAGGTGATGAGGGGACTCAATGGCCTGGGCACCCCCACTAGGTCATAGTCTCACACTGAGGGGGAAAAGTCAAGAAGTTAAAAGTTATATTTTTAAGTTGACTTAAGAAAGGAAAATGATAAAGGGGTAAAATATAACTCAACAGAAGAATAGAAGATTAACCCTGGGAATTAACCTAACTCAACAGAGAATTAGAAGGAAAAGTATAAGTAAGAGGCTGGGGTGCACCTATTACTCATTCTGATTTGGATATTTCTTGTTAGTGCTTTGAGCATTCAGTTTGGGGGTTTGCTGCACAAACCCTTGTGAGCAACTCAGTGGTGAAATATCCACCCACCTTGTTCCACAGCTTGGTCTCGGGGATGAAATATTCATCTACACCATTCTATTCTCAGCATATTGCCTTCTAAAGCTTCAGAAGACATCAGGGTCGTATTGTTGAGGAATTTCCAGCAAGGGCATGCCATACCATTGAGGAGGGCTCGACTTAGCTATTCAGGAGGATGCAACTATCTTAGAAGATTCCGCAGTTGGAGAGGTTTGCCTTGGATGTTGGGTTTGAAACATTCAGGAGGAGGCTCCCACTGTCCTGATCTATTATTTGATCGAGTTTGGGCTCATTTGGAGCATTCTTCCATCAGGACCGAAGTATCGAGGGCTTCAGTCTCCACTTGAAGCGTGGCACTCTCTAGTTGGAGGGTTTGACATTCAGATCTGCTTGATACTGGTATTCATTACTTATCCAGCCTTAAGAGGCTTCCTTGTATTGTCAGGAGCATTTTGTAGCAGCTCATATCTGTTGTTTGTACGGCCATCTAAGGTTTATGCCAGATCGGCCATCTATTGTATTGATCCTACTTTGCTTATAATAAAAGGGTCAGATCTTTCTTGTGCTTCTATATCTTAAATGTATGATGATCTTCATGCATTGAATGAATCTTGTATGCACTTAATAACTCAATAAACACCTGGACATCGACAAACTAGTGGTAGTTAGTGATTCCAAGCCAGAATTGGGCTTGGGATCATTACAGTGGTATCAGAGCTTTGATCCCCCCAAACCTGTGGAAGGATCAACGCATACATAGGTACAGTGGTGCTCTCATGGGTAGAAGGACGAAACCGAGCAGTGAAACAGAGGACGAAATGGAAGGGTCAGGGGATGACCATGAGTCTCTAGGCTTGGCTCGCATAGCAGTAGAATTTGACAAGTTCCAACAATCTGTCAATCGTACGAAAAGCACATTGGTCTGGCACTTGGATTAGTACCATGAAACCAGCAGAAGGGGACAGGCCGAATTCTCTGAAACTTTGAAGAGGGTTCACGAAAACCTGTAGATAATGAACAAGAATCAATCCAAGCTAAATGGACTTCTAACGCAAGTGACTCATCAAGGGAGGAACCCGAATACGTACGGGAACAAAGAGGCTGGTGGATCCGAGGAAATCCATGGGGAGATCAGATATAATTCGGAGAAAGTAGTTAGATCCGAAGGAAGTCTGGATGGAGACATGGCCCAGGGTCAGATGGGTAGCAGGGTCAATCAGAGACGATACATACCTGCGTTCACAGATGATCAGCTTGGTCGACATTCAAGTAGCAGAGCTAACCCTAGACCTTACATGCCCACATTCACAGATGAGCAAGGGCAACAAGAACAGGTAGAAGAATTTGTGGAACAAATGGAAAGGAGTGCCAAAGAATACTACAGTTTGGATATGAAGGTCCAAAGACAAATGTCCCTAGATCAGTATTGCCAACTCAGGTTCAGAAATCAACCTAGGACAAACCACAGGGGTAGTTTCGAGTTTGAACATAGAACATGGAAGATAGAAATTCCATACTTTGATGGTATGACCAAGATGACGGCACAATCTTGGGTACAGAAGTTGGATACCTATTTACAGCTCAACCCCATGAAAGAGATGGAGGCCATCAAGTTTGCCACCATGTACTTGGATGGCAAGGCCCACGACTGGTGGTACCATGGGCTCACCA
>ML779067.1:537048-555208 GCA_009831015.1 Picea engelmannii | reverse complement strand
TAAGTTGACTTATGAAAGGAAAAGGATAAAGGAGTAAAAGATAACTCAACAGAAGAATAGAAGATTAACCCTGGGAGTTAACCTAACTCAACAGAGAATTAGAAGGAAAAGTATAAGTAAGAGGTTGGGGAGCGCCTATTACTCATTCTGATTTGGATATTTCTTGTTAGTGCTTTGAGCATTCAGTTTGGGGGTTTGTTGCACAAACCCTTGTGAGAAACTCAGTGGTGAAATATCCACTCACCTTGTTCCACAGCTTGGTCTTGGGGATGAAATATTCCTCCACACCATTCTATTCTCAACATATTTCCTTCTAAAGCTTCAGAAGACATCAAGGTCATACTGTTGAGGAATTTCCAGCAAGGGCGTGCCATACCATTGAGGAGGGCTCGACTTAGCTATTCAAAAGGACACAACTATCTTAGAAGATTCCGCAGTTGGAGAGGTTTGCCTTGGACGTTGGGTTTGAAACATTCAGGAGGAGGCTCCCACTGTCCTGATCTATTATTTGATCGAGTTTGGGCTCATTTGGAGCATTCTTCCATCAGGACCGAAGTATCGAGGGCTTCAGTCTCCACTTGAAGCGTGGCACTCTCTAGTTGGAGGGTTTGACATTCATATCTGCTTGATACTGGTATTCATTACTTATCCAGCCTTTAGAGGCTTCCTTGTATTGTTGGGAGCATTTTGTAGCAGCTCATATTTGTTGTTTGTATGACCATTTGAGGTTTATGCTAGATCGGCCATCTATTGTATTGATCCTACTTTTCTTATAATAAAAGGGTCAGATCTTTCTTGTGCTTCTATATCTTAAATGTATGACGATCTTCATGCATTGAATGAATCTTGTATGCACTTAATAACTCAATAAACACCTGCACATCGACAAACTAGTGGTAGTTAGTGATTCCAAGCCAGAATTGGGCTTGGGATCATTACACATTCAAATCATTTATATGTTACCAGTCACGTTCCCTTTATAGTTAGGGAGTGACTCTTAGAGTCATAACATAATGACTATTGGGAAATATCTCTATTACTTTCAAGATATGCCCCCTTCACCCCTCATTATAACTGGTTGTCTATACCTTCATTAGTTCCTCTTTCGATGGGTTCATTCCCCATTGTTGAATGATTTTGGAAGGCTCGGTTATATTTTGAGAGGAAGGATTATACTTCTTTTAGGACATGTGCAATTTGATTTATTCCCCCATGCGGATAAAACCCAAACTACTCTACATTGTTTCTTGTTTAGTTTTTTGATGTATTATATCCATTATTGATTACATGTAGTTGTGAATGACATTGTTGAGATAGTCCAAAAATATAAAAAACATTTTTTCATTTATTTCTCTCATCACAACTCACACACATTCCTAGCAAGTCTAGAATCATAGGGGAACCATAGAATCCTCATCATTCTAGATGCATGCAGAACCTCCCTCCAATATTGGGAGGTGTCACAAATTTGGATGACACATCATCTCAACCATCCCATACACTAGTGAGTGAAACCATTTTAGGATTATCTTTTCTTGGTTCCACCTTGCTTGACTACAATATCCCAAATAACCCACCCAATAGTCCTTCATCACAAGGAGGAGGAGCTCAACCTTCTTCTCAGGGTACGATATCCCAATTGTCCTCACAAGGAACTACTTCTCAACCACTACACACCATGGATGGAACACCTCCTACCATGCCATATTTGGTACCACAACATTCCATATCTGACCAAACTCATGAATGACCCTATCTTGCATGATTCCATGTGGTCCAACATGCCCACCAAAATACCTTCATACATTCCAAAGTTTGAAGGAAAATCAGGTAAGGACCCATCCAATCACATTATTTCCTTTCACCTATGGTACTCTTTCAGTAGTATCATGGAATATTCCATTAATTTGAGATTTTTCTAGAGAACACTCACTAGTCCATTTTCCAAATGGTACGTGGATGAGAAATTAGTTTCCCTCATGACCTTCAAATCATTGGCCAAAGCCTCCTTATCCTTATTTCAAATTCATATACGTCATGACACTTGTTTGGATATTCTCTCTGAATTCAAACAAACCACATTCATCCACATCGTTGATCATATTCATGAATGCCATCGAAGAAGAAGAATTTGTAAGGCATATACCACCCCACAAAAATGATTAGACTGGTTTCTTAAATCACTAGACTCGGTCATAGAAAAATATGTGGATACTACTTTGCCTCAATATGAAGAAGAAGCCATCTCAAAATATCAACAATTTGACCTCATTTACTCCCAATTTGGGTACCTCTACTCCATATTAAGAGACGTTCCTCTCCCTCTTCCTTTTGGTCAAGATAAACTAGGAGCATCCCATGTTGTAGATGGGTTGATCAGGTCCATGGCCCATTTTAACCCATATGTTCAATTGGTACCCATGTTTGGGGCCAACCAATATCACCATACCTATGGGGGAAACCCATATTATCCTTCCCCCACACCCCCCCATACCATTTCCATGGTCCCTCCCACTCCCATGATGGGAGGAAACATACCTACGCCACTAACAAGCTTGGTGCAAATGCCACTTCGAGGTCCACCTCCTACCACTTCATACAACTCCAGTAGTGAAAGTGGCACATCCACCTAATACAATCAATATGGACCCCCACCCGCCCTTAAGGTAATTTTTACTAATATTTTCATGGTCCCCCTCAACCTGTTTCCCCACCACATCGACAACAACAAGAAAGTGTGAATTTTTTTCAACCCTCTCATATTCAACAAGTTCAAGCCTTTGAACAATTGAATACAAAAAACCCTCCTAATCAATCCAACAATAAGAAAAAGAAGGGTAATAAAAATAATATCACCAACCAAGGACAAGGGGGAAACCCCCAGTAGAAAAACCCCCCAGCAGAGGGTAACCAAAATCCCGAAGGAGGAAATAATAATTCCCAACCACATCAAGGGAAAAAAAACAACCTTAGAACCAATTTCCCTTGTGCACTATTTGGAAAGTATGGACATTATACTCACCACTTCCCTCATATTATTGATTACAAATGGATGAAATAAACCATGAACACACAAAGACCCCCTACACCACAACCTCCCCCATAGATACCAAAAAATTATCTGCAACCCCATATACCCATGGTCCTGCAAAACCCAATTCCTCATCAAAGAATCATCAATACCTAGCAAGAGGTTTCCCCTAACCCAAAGAAGATGGAAAAATACCCTAAATGAGGTCAAACTCAACCTGAAAACTCTGTGGATCATAGCATCCTCCTCACCACCGAATAATAAATTATACTACAAACTCGTAGTCATCAATACTATATGCCTCCCGAATCAAATATGACCACATCAAACTCACCCCAATTACTAGTAGGACAAACTCTAAAAATATATTGTCCTAGCATAGAATCAACCACCTAAGTACCTCGTGCACCTCCATGCAAGAATGTACACAACCCCCATGCTAAGGTAGGACATAACTATAGCTTGATGGATGATTTATCTCAATCCCCAGTTGCCACGTATGTTTTATAGGTTCTCCAAACATGCCCTTCATAGTGAAAGACCTTTCTCTCACAAATGGAGTAATTCTGCCCATCAAACACTCATTTGATCACTTTTGATTTGGATAATGTTGGACCAATCCTTCCCTCTTTGGTCGCTTTCCAAATCTTGGTCAAAATATGGAACATAAAAGTACATCGATGTATCGTAGATGAAGGGGAATCTACATGTATTATGTCCAAAATTTTATAGCAACAACTTGGATCTCCCAAGCTCATCCCTTCAGCGATTAATCTTCAAGCATATGATGGTCTCCCATCACAACCTAAAGGACTCTATCAAAATGTCCCAGTTGAAATAGGGGGGAAAACGATTCTCATTGATATCGAAGTCATCAATTCCCAATTGGAATACAACATCCTCTTTGGATGAAGCTACATGTATGCCATGAAATATGTTGCCTCTTCCATATTTTACACCATGATCTTCACTCACAATGGGAAGATAGTCACCATCGACCAATTGACACACTATGAACCCAATCAGTTGAGGAACATAGAAAATATTCTCCCTCTAATATGATCCAAATTTGACTTCTCTCCAGACATTGATGTTAGGTCAGGAATTGTTCAATACCCATCGCTTATAGGATCTTATCAAGGAATTCCACATCGCCTCCCTACCACAAGTTCAACTCAAGTATATGTAGTCTCTTCATATGGAATTGATATTGATGAGGAACATCCCACTGAGGAACACACACTCATCCTACCTCAGACACATCCACATCACCACCCATTCAAGAAAATATTCTAATGACTAGGAAAATACCTATTTGGAAAACAGTCCCTCAAACCATAACCCAAATACCACTCTTTTACACACCACAAAGCATCACAACATATCAGGTTGTCACTACTCTCACCTTTCCAAATATCGTGATCTCTATCTCAGTATGGTATTTAGAGACACAAACTATGGTACTAGTCCCATCCCTTCCACCTCAACCAGAGGTTTTTCCTATGCAATCAATGGTTCAAAATCCAACTCTTCCAATCGGACACACAGTTGGTGGAAATAATACTAACAAAAGGGGCACCAAGAAGAAGAATGGGTCCACCTCTTAGCCTCGATCCCAACCTCCATGCGCACTTTTCACCACCATTGAAAACCCTATTAATTTATGCTTTGCACTACCTAAATTATGAAATTTAATTCATATTCCTAAGACAACACCATTACTTCCTACCCTAGTCACGGAAACCAAAAAAACTACTATAGAACCTTCTTAATAATGCAAGAAATTTCTACGTACCAAATTTCATGTGTCATATGCTCTGAATATGGCCATTAAACCCATCATTGTCCAACTCTCCCTCAATTCTAGGAAACCCTAGCAGTAGTGCGACAAACATCATTGCTTGATCCCTCTCAAACACCCCCCATCTTCGCTAACATTATTGACATCCATTATATCTCCATGTCAGTAAATGAAAGGATGAGGTGCCCATGTGTGTTGTGCCACCAAAAGGACCATTTTACATACATTTTCCCCCTCATTATTGAATATTGGAGTCGTCGCATGACTACCCTTAAAAATATTTGAACATCCCTTCAAGCCTCACTTCCTCAACACAAAAATGATTTACCCCCTTAGGGTAACCCCAGTGTCCCATTTTCAAAAAAAGAATCCATACCTTTGGCCCCACCATCCATACATATACCACGATGGTTAGAATTCTTTCCATTGAACCCACCTAATTCACTTGTAATTCTTGTTGATGATATTCATCCTCCCCCCATCATACATGATCCACACACATGTATAGATATATGGTGCATTTCATCTAGTGAAGTCCCTCCACCTCCTCTCATCATTCCACTTACCATGAAAGGAAATGATGACCACCCACCTACATATTATATTCCTTCCATAGACATCAACATCATCACTAATGTGGATCATATATATGATTCCACCATGTCCCATCCACCTATTCAGACCTCTAACGACCCATTATTGTTTTACATATTCCAATCTGACAAAGATATCTTAGACTCCATGACAACACCATATTTTCCGTGGGATGAAATGCATCACCGATATTTATTCTTATCACAAGAATCATTTCAACCCTTCTTAAACACTCATGTCTATGCGATTAAGACCAAATATTTCATCCCCACCATAAATGTGGATTGGTTCAAGAATCAAATCCCCACACTCAATTCTTTTTTAGAAGGGAACATGGCCAACGTCTCCCTTACCATCAAAATTGACATCTCAATCAAGCCTGACATAGTCAAAGATATCACCCTCGACACTGCATGTTCTCCTAAAAAGATCACAACTTACAAATCCCTCTTTGAGGAATTTCGGGACATTTTTTCATGGCCATACATAGAAATTTCTGGATTAAATCCAACCATTATCAAACATCACATTGATACATGGCCCTATGCCCCCCCTTGTTCATCAAAACAAACAATATTTACACCATTCAAAGGCCATGGATATCAAAGATGAGATTGATAAGTTTCGTTATGTTGGGTTTATATACCCCATTGTGTACACGTCCTGGGTCTCAAACCCTGTCCCAATTAACAAGAAACATGGAACTATTCGGGTGTCCACCGATTTTTGAGACCTCAATCAAGCCTATCTTTAGGACAACTTCCCAAAACCCTTCATCAATCAGGTTATAGATGCTTGCGTCGGACATGAAGTCATTTCATTAATGAATATATTATCCAGCTACAATAATATTCAAATCCTCCATGCAGATCAATACAAAACTTCGTTCACTACCCCATGGGGCACCTTCTCCTATCGCTTCATGCCATTTGGGCTAAAAAATGTGGGTGCCACTTTTCAATGAGAAATGACATATGCTTTTCATGATCTCATCCACATCATCTTAGCTTACTTGGATGATATCACCGCTTGCTCCAAGAATCTATCACAACACTTAGAGGACTTACGCCTTGTCTTTCAAAGATGTCACAAGTATAATATTCGATTAAACACCCCCAAATGAATTTTTTCATCATATATGGACACCTACTGGGTTTCATCATTTCTCAAGGAATCATAGTTGACCCCCTGAAAATCCAAGTAATCAACTAGATTCCCCCCCCAAGAAATTTCTCCAAATACAAATCCTGCAAGGAAAGGATAATTTCTTATGCATATTCGTTCATGATTATGAAATCCATGCCCATGGATTCTTTCACCTACTTCGGCATGATATCCCATTCCATTGGGATCAACATGCCCAAGCTTCTTTTGAGTCACTAAAATAAGCACTCAGTAAAACACCCTTGATTAGTCCCCCAGACTTTGATAGGGATTACATCTTGTATATATCCTCCTCAGAAATGTCAGTTGCGGGAGCTCTAGTCCAAGTAGGCGATGAATAACACAAGCATGCCATTTACTACATTAGTAAAAAAATATATGGGACACCTTTGAAATACAATCATGAGGATAAATTTTCCTTGGAAATGGTCCTCGTAGTCCAAAAAATGTGTCAATACATTTTGTTGCATACCATGAAGGTCATGGAAGATTTCAACCCTATGCAATAATTTCTCAATCAACATGAGATCAATGGAAAATTCGCTCGATGGATCGTCATTCTTCAAGAAAGTGATCTAGATTTCACAAATCCCAAAAGAAATAAATCCCTCATTCTCATAGAGCTAATCACAGATCCCCCATCAGACTCAAATGACACACCAGTCAACGAGAACTTCTTGGATGAACACGTATTATTTATCTCATCTGTTGACCCATGGTACAACTACATCCTTGTGTACCTTCACACACAAAAATTTGGTCCTCATCTCTCTCGAGATGATCATTGATGCATCCATCATCAAGCCCCTCAATATCTCCTCACATGAGATGTCCCCTATCACAGAGGGGAAGACACCATACTCTATCATTGTCTTACCATAGAAGAGGAAGACAAATTTATAAATGACTACCATAGTGGTGCATGTGGAGGCCACCTCTCTAGCGTGTCCATTGTACAAAAAATAGTTTGGGTTAGTTACTTTTGACACACCTTGTTCTATGACAACATCCATGTTGTCGAGCATTTTGATAAATGTCAATTGTATGCACATAAAGCCATATCACCACCCACTCCTCTCCATCCAGTCATTACAGTTGGCCCCTTTTTCAAATGGGGTATTGATTTCATGACTTGCAAACCCCCATCCAACAATGGGAATAAATACATCGTAGTCGTCTTCAACTACTTCACCAAATGGGAAGAATCCATGCCAACATTTAACAACACGTCAAGCATCACAAACTTATTTTTCTTTCACCATGTCATTACCTGCTTTGGAGTCCCCCTCCAGCTGGTGTCTGACCATGCTAAGAATTTTGAGAATGAATTATTTGCATAGTTATCTACCAAGCTAGGATTTACTCACAAGTTTGCTTCACCATACTATCCACAATCAAATGGGAAGTTTGAGGCCATCAACAAATTCCTCAAAACTATGCTACAATGAACTACGGACAAACACAAAACCAACTTGCACCCCATGTTATTTTCAACATTATGGGCATATCACATGGAATTCAAAACCTCCACCGACTTCACACCATTTCATCTAGTTCATAGGTTCAAAGTCATCCTTCCCATATAATGTGAAATTCCCTCATTGCATACAACAATCAAACTCCTTCCCAACACCACTCTAATGGAGAAACAATTTCTCACTCTTGAATCTCTCAATGAGGATCGACGATCCTCTTTGTAAAATAATGAAGTGGTCAAGAAATGTTCCAAAGAAGTCTTTGACTTCCAAGTGAACCTTCGATCATTTAATGAAGGTGATTTAGTATTGTCCTACAAAATTGCCCATGCCACCGTAAATTTGATTCCCTTTCGTGGGGATCATTCGTTACTCAACATTGCCTCACTAAAGGCACCTACATCCTGGTGCACCCTAAAGGGGGTACTCTCAAAGACCCTGTCAATGGATTATACTTGAAGAAATTTTATCCTTAGCATAGATACTCTACCTTAGGTTTCTTATTTTATTTCCTTAATGTTTTTAGTCTTTTTTACAAAAACCCTCCAATGACATATGTTTTATCCTTTGTTCTTATTTTGGTAAATGAATCATCCATCCTTTTACCACGTCGAGTACACTAATTTTTCTAGCTGATGGACTCAAAATATCACTTCAGGATCTTGGGACATTTACACCCCTGATAATGTACTACTCCACTCTAATGGTATATGCCTCAGACCCACCACCAATAACCAAGTTAAGTATGTTGTCATCATTGGCCTCCTCATAGAAGCCATTCACCTCCATATTTGTCACTTAAGTGTCCTCCTAGATTCTCAGCTCGTCCTTCTACAATTGAATAACGTATATCACGTTCGTAATCCATTCTTATTTCACAAATACTTGTAGGTTAGACTCTTATCTCAAAATTTTGAATCCATTGCATTGACATGTATTCCTAGGAATCTAAACCAAGTCATAGACCACATGGCTAATCAAGTCCTAGATTGGAATTTATCACATTAACATACACATTCATTTTCATCATGATTCATCCATCAAAACAAGTAACAAACCTACATCATATAACACATATGCAAAACTAGCAAGACCCCATCAATATATATATCCCACATATATATATAACCATGCCATAATGTTTCACCAAAAATATACAACATCTCTGGCATCATATCTGGGCCTCAAAATGTATAAAATGGGAGCCTCTACTCCTATACATTCATCGTAAAAAAATGAGGTCCATGCCCTTACACTACAATCTAGCACCTAAGGTGCCCCTGACTCTAGAAAATCCCCAGTTGTGGGGTCTCTTGGTGGATCCCCACCAGCTGGGGGTACTCCTCCTCCTAAAGATAGACGCCTAGATGATATCACATTGGATTCTACAACATGATGTATCGGATCCCTCCACTCGGTGATCCCTCCCATGCACTCCATAGAGACCTCCTCATCCTAAATAAGAGGCCAACAAGGCTCAGGCACCCCCTGCAGCACCCACTAAAACCATTTTTGCAATTCATCCAAGTCCTCCCTAGAATCCCCAGTTGGGGCTTGGGTTGTCTCTACACCAATCTCCTCTTGGTGATGGCATATCCTTTCACTCCCCTCATAATCTCGAGCCCCTCGTACCTTAGCACGGGAAAATTCAGCCTCCCGATCACTCGGTCCATCATTTGCAAAAAACATACAAGACACATCAATATTATGCCTCAAAAATATAAAAAAATCATAAATACAAAAAATCAAAACAAATAACTCACCTCTGTGATCCCAAACCTCCCTAGGAGTTAGAGTCATGTCGGTATCCCACTAAAAATCCATACATGTGTATGAAAACGCCAAGATAATTTGTGGCATATTCCTCCAACACTACTCAAAATTGATAGTGAAATACTAGTCAGACTCACCACCACCACGATGAGATAATATGTGAGCCCAAAACCTCAAATGAGGCTCATTAACAGGTGGTTTCTCTAGGATCACATGGGGTTGCAACAACACCACCCTTTCCAAAAATAAACTTCATAGAACTAAGCCAAAGGTGAAGTCACTTGATTGTGTCACTGCACATCAGTCTAACTAGGAAACCATGCATGCATGCATCACCTATACCCATGAAAACATCTCCCCACGTATCACTCTCTCCACAATCACAAGATGAGTGCCAGAAATATGTTGGGTCCCCATCGACCCATAGATATGAACCACTAGGGCATAGAATACCCATCTTTGCAACGAATCGATTGATTTCAGTATAATGGATCCAGTCATCAAAGGATCCACAATAGAACAATGGCACGCGACCATATCATACACCCTCTCACCCGTTGGTATGTAAGGTTGGGAATCCAACTCAATCCCTCTAAATGGGAGCCTGGTAGCAAAGTAGAGGTCCACCTCCACAGTAAATCAGACCTCCTACCCTCTCACTACGAAGGCCTATAGATCAGGCCTTCACATCCTGATCAAGGACTAAAAATCCCCTCCTAATATCTCACTGGGGAACAATCAAAGGAATTTAACAATCCAACATGATCCAACCTCTGTTGAATATATGCATCATCCTCCACATATCTTTGTAACTATTCATGGTCCCTCTCTCACCATTGGATCATACTACATCATTTCTACACCCAACCAAAAAGAAAATTTGAGTCAACCAAAATCATACAAAAAATTTCAAAAATCCAAATATTCACACTGCGTGGATGTTCCCTCGATAGTCATGCACATTTGTGTGATTGTCTTGTAGACAGATGTGCAGGTTTTCTCACCTATCCTTTATACAACTGTGCAGTTTTTTTCTCAATAGTCGTGCAAGATCATGTGACTATTTTCTCAATAGTTTCACCAAATTACGTGACTTTCCACCCAATAGTCATGTAGCATTGTGTGGAGGAAATTACCATAGTCACACACCTTGTGCACGACTGTTGCAATTTCCTCGTGCCCAGTGTGCAAAAATTTGAATTATAAATGCATAAACCCGTGCGAGTATAATTCAATATCTCATGTAGTCCACTTACCCCCTTCATAAATGCGATCGTACATCCCTTTGTATGTTCCCTATCCCAAAAAATAAAAAATCCAAAATTTGTAGGAGGTCTTGATCACTTATCATTCTCTCCCAGGCATCAAATCAAGCTACTCATGCTCTCTCAAAGTTCGTGAAAGTAGCTACACAGGAAATCAGAGCTCAATAAATGAAAGTACAAATGAGGTGGCATTGTGTGCCCCATGATCATCATATATCCCTTTCCCAAACTTCAAATCCCCCATTTAGGAGCCCAGGAACTCCTTTTTTCACATTATTCACGACAGAGTGATCTTGACTTTATCATATACATGTTGCTATCGCCCATTTTGTATATCATTTTGACAACTTGGGGAGCCATATCCTATCCATGGGAATAGGTGTGCAAACTCACTATCATTGTTATCAAATAAATATCTTACGAAGACATACAACCCATTTAGTCTTGGTCGTCCTATGGCCCCTTCAAGTATATGTTCAACACTAGCATGAAATCAATGCCTCTGCAAACACTTGCATCTTCCAATCATCCTTCTAACATTTACCCTTAGGATCCCCACACCCATCTCGGTGGTACCATCACCTCGGTTACATTCAGGTATTGTCAAGTGGTAACATTCTCACCTACATGAGTTTTCCCACAGATATTTCCCCCTTTAGAAAATCAACACTCATGTTGTTATTTCCCATAGTATTGGGAGTTTTGTTAGTGTTGCATCTCAGAAAATGAGCTCATACTTCTTCTAATCATATTTCTATCCTTCACATGATGGACTCCTAAAATATATTTTGTTGGTCACATTAAATGCACCTCTACATTTTCATTAGCCTTCCATATCCTCCAACATAAATTTCCCATATGTAAGATCATCCTCCATTCATCTACCTGGTACAAAAACCCACCCATGGGGCCCCCACCATTCATCTGTTACATTCCTCTACTTGTCCCACGAGCAGGCCCAACCATACTTCACTGGGGAACTCATTTTTGTATGTGTATTATAAACCCCAATTATTCTTTATTCATTTAGTAATTTTATAAAACACATTTTTATTTTCAACAAATTCATAGTTACTTTCCATCGTATCCAATGGTGTTTTTTCCCTTGGCACAAAGAAACCCATATCACCCTTGGTTGGGGAATCCCACTATCATAGCTATCTCTACAAACTATCCTTATTGTGGCCAAAATCCCTAATATCATAGACATCCTTGTCCCAAGCCTCTTTATTTTGACATATCCTACATCTATTTGCAGTCTCACCCATTCAACACAATTTACCCAATATATGGTCATCCCCATAGAACCATATCATGTTTTATGGTTGCTTCCATCCATCAATATAACCCCAAACAAGGGAATTTCTTGAATCCCATATATTTTGAAACTCGTCCATGATTACCAATTCATCCATATTCTCCCTAGTGTAGTTCCTGACACCATTTTGATCAATCAATGTCAGGAAGCCCTCTGTTTCTTGCAGTCGCACCTCCCTACCTGTCGATGTCAACAAAAATTTCCATGAAGGTGGAAGTATCTTGACTCTTTTTACCTCATCAATGATGAGTCTTGGACGAAACAAAATGAGTCTTCATTGCTTTATGATTTCGTTGACCCCCATAACATTCAAACTCAACATAGTTCCATGTTACGATGGGTCTTACTATGTGAACGTTTCCATTTTAAGTAGCAGTTAAAGACCTATGAATTTGATAGGCCATCAATTCCTTCGAGTCATATGCACCTTACACATATTTTCATTCCTCGATTCAAAGCCAGTTCACTCATCAGAGCCATCATTTTTCATTATAGGCACCCCCGAGGTCATTGCAGATATCCACCTCATCAATAGTTTTCAGTTTCGGTTATATAATTATAGTTTCATGTTATGATCGTGGATCATTCCCTCCTCGTTTTTACACAGATTTTTGTCCTTTTTTCTTAGATAATAATGGGTTCCAATAAATATCCCCTCTCCCTCCCTAGGATTTCTCTCACACTTCCTCTCTATAGAAACTCCAACTCTCTTACATAATGACATCACCAGCAAAAAAAAAAATGAAGTATTTAGGTTATATGTATGATCCTAACCTCACACATCATGGGGCATCTGTTATCACAGAAACATTTCTCATAACAATATAGACAATGGTTGAATAAATTACCAACACAAAATATCAATTACCATCCCTCCAACATTTAGAGAATCAATTCAACAAGTCACAGAACTATACAAACAGTCCCTTGAATTTTTATGCAAGTTTCTCAAATCTTTCCTATGCACATCTATCTGAGCCAACATAGTTGAATCTATGCAATTTGCATGGCCTTCATGACTGTCCTCACAACAACCCATTCAAATGCGTAAATGGCGCATTAATGCATTTGGTCAGGCTTCAACCACTTCCATATTGAGGTGTACCTTGACAAGACACTCAAATCGGTTTGAAATCTAGCCTTGGGGCTATGGAAAGGATGGGTGGTACCTCCAAAATATCCCTCATTCACACTAGAAGCAAGTTATGTAATAGTTTGTATTGGTCCTATAAATACATGCTTGGGGATGCAAGAAAACAAATAATTCATTAGTATTTTTATGTTTCTCATTTGCTTTTGGAGAAGCCGTCTATTATGTTAAGAGTTATTTGAGTAATTATAACAAGTGGTATACTTCTCACCTCTTGAGAAGCGTAACCAAGAAGCTATTCACTATTTTTTCTCCATTGTTAGGAGAGTAGAGGTCTATTTTGGGGGACTCAAGAGCCCTCCCAAGGAGGAATAGGGGATTCATAAATCCCCATACTTCTCCTAGGTGTTACTCATTCGAAGATAAATCCTATTGGTAGCTGTCCCTTGTGTCATTTTCATGTTTCCATTTGATTTTTATGTATGCTTAGTTTAGGTTTATTTTATTGTTATTTGTTTTTAATTTTTCTCTTTGGTTGATCCACTAATCAACTAACCAACATCTATATTGTCTTTTTGGCCTAACTAGATATTTAAGTACCTCATTTTGCTCACCCAAGTGGCAAAACAATAACAACACTTATTTCTATCACATGTTGGCTAGGTTGAGATCACATTTGAGGAGAATGCTTGGCACATTTCCCCTTGAAAATATATTATTATATGGGGTCATCCCCTCTTTTATCATTAAGAAAATCAACCTTTACACTTACTATGGCACATATATGAAGGCAATTAAAAGTTATTTTATGCTCGATGAGCCATGTCCTTCAATCACATGTCAATGTCACTCAAGACAATTTTGTACTTTATTTTTTTGATGAATATAATGGAAAGGCCATGATATGAAGTTGATGGAAGACATGTGGAGGCAAGTTATATTATTATATTATGTTATGGGCCAATTCCTTGGTTACTATAAATTATTTTTCTTTGTCCTCCCATATTCCTAGGTTAATGGAGGATTGACAATTTTATATTTGTTCCATGTTGGTGGCATCATATATTATGGAAGGATGCATTTTAATATGTTATATGAGCTATGGGTGGAAGGTGCAGGGGGGTATCCATTATCTTGGAGGAAGAAGGGTAGTCCATTATGCTTTGGGGTTTGGAAATGTCTCTAACAATATCGTGGAGGCCTATTCATTATGGTTTGGTCTTGTAATTGCCAAGGAAAAAGGGATCAAAACCTTGACAATGATTGGATATTCAATGTTGGTAATTAGAGCAGTGAAGGATCAAGCAAATATAGGATGGAGAAAAAAAATTTCACTCATTCATGGCATTAATATAATCATACCATACTTCGATAAAATATTGTTTTACCACATCAAAGGGGGGCTTAATGATGAAGTATATTATTGGGCCAAGCTTGCCTCATCCCTAGATCTTGTTTCCATAATCAAAAGGGGGTTCCAAGATTCACCTGTATACCTTAATTAATAAAATGGTGCTTAACTCAATACACATTAACTATGCATCAATAGTTGGAGGTAAATTTGGGATGGATGGCATGTTGTCTCGTATCTCCCACATTTGGTTTATCAATGCTTGATTGAGGCAATTAAATGTCTCTTAGTGTGCTCTCCATTGATATACGAGAAAATAAAATGTCTAAGATACCATTGGTTCTTCCCTCCATTCAGTTCAACCTAAGTCTTAAGGGATAACATAATAGTTTGTGAGCTTTTTCAGGTTTATAAGGGTGGAGTTTTAGAGCAAGCACAGAGCTACTCTAGACAATATTAAGTATTGGTGTATGTGGGAGGTATATTTGAGTTGTTTCATATCCTCAATGTGGGTAATTTCCTTCCTCTTGACTAGTAAATCCTTGTTTCCTCGGTTTTTTTCTCAGTTCCTATTATTCTTGATAATTTTCAAGTTTTATAAAGGAGCAGTTGGAATAGAGACTTGTTATTTCTTTTAGTCTATCAAAGGGTTGGAAATAAGAATTGTTGTTATGGATTTGTCTAGTCTAGGTATTTTCATTTCAATTTCATTGTGAAAGGTATGTCTCTTAATATCATGGATAATTGAGAGTTGAATTAGGTTCATAAAATTTTTCACAGGCATGAATACATCGCCCAGGAAAACAACAAATCTCTCATGTTAATTTCTTCAAAAATCACAGAGCTAGAGTAGGCAAGTGCTACACAAAATGCAAACATAATGACTCTCATTCTCCTTCAAAAGCATCGAATTGACTCCTTGGAAGTGGAATGAAACAAGCTTCTCTCCTTGGTTATATTCTCTCTCTCTCTCTCTCTCTCTCTCTCTCTCTCTCTGCTAATAATATAGACTCTATAAATTCTCTGCAAGTAGGACTAAGGGAGGAGTAACATGTCTTCCAGAATAGAGACCCTACGGATAATGAGGAACCAAAGCCCCCTCATCAAGAGAGGGGGAGGAAACCCAAGGCAATATCGACCCCTAAATGCATGAATGTTTTTTCAAATTGCTAGTTTTTGGGTTAGTTTGTTAAGAAAGTCACAAGTGGAATCACCTGGAACTCCTTTCTAGAAGAAGTTTTAAATTTTAACACTATATATATGGAATTCAACATAGTTTTATAGTTATCTAAGAATTTTGATGAATGTACATGCTTATATCCTGGGCACAACCCCATTTGAAATTAATATAAATTTTATGTTCTAGTTAAAAACAAATGTGTTATATGAGCCATTTTCTCCAATCCATGAACTGCGTAGACCAATTAGTTTATTTAAGTGGGCTAGCCATCATCTTATCCATACTCATGAATTCTTATAGCCTGTGATGTACCAAATAGAAATATTTAGAGAATAAATAAAAAATATTACTTATATATCATAGAAAGAACAATGGACAATGGACAATGGAAAATATGAGAAAACTGTGATAACTTTATTGATATGGAAGCAATGTTCACTTGCCTCTTCAAAGGGTCAACCTTCAACATAGAAGAGATAAGATTACAAATTATTTCAAAGAAACCTTTTACAAATTATTCTATATATTTGTATAGTAATTTCTATCCCCTAAGAATGTTCTAGAGAAGTAAATTTCTAGTAGGTGGAACCTTCTAGTAAGCCTTCTTACAATAATTGTGTTCACACTACTACATAGGCCTTGTTTATTGATGATGGCATCCATAAATATAAATACATAATAATAAAAGTCCTTAGGGGTTAGGGAGGTTAGGACCCTAATATGCCATCCTCCTTAAATTATTACATTGTCCTCAAGGCTTGAGATGTGGAAAGTGTTTCAAAATGATTGTTGGTTCCCATGTAGCATCTTATGGTTGTGTATCCTTCCATTGCACTAAAACTTATTGGGTCGTGTGTCAGTGGAGACGATGCTCTTGTGGATTAAGGATGGCATATGGGTTCAACCAAATGGAACCTTCTTAATCCAATTCAAGCAGATTAGTTTGAACTCAACAATTAGATATGACCACTTTCTTTAAGTAGGAGACATGAAAAACTTGATGGATCTTAGAGTGGTTGGGAAGTGCTAATTTGTAAGCCACTAGGCCAATACACTCGAGGATCATATAGGCCCCACAAAAATTTGAAACCAACTTCTGGTGGTGGGATTCTTTGAGGGAACTCTATTTATATGGTTGTAGATGAAGGAATAATTGATCTCCTTCTTCAAAATAATGTTCAGAGAAATGTTGATTATCCTGTTGCTTCATAAATTATGGATCCATGACTAGATTATCTTTGAGAGTGTGTATAATTTTAACCCTAGTTGTAATGGTTTTTTCAACCTCTTATACGTTCAAGACACCTAGTAGGTAAGATAATATAGATGGAGTCTTTTGTCCATAGATTGCCTCAAATGGGGTCATGTGAGTGGCACCATGATAAGTTGTATTGTAACACCACTCTGCCAGGGGTAACCATTGAGCCCATTGATACTATCATTCTAAAGTGAATGTAACACCCTATTTCCCCCAGCTTGTAAATATAGCTGGACTGGCCAAGAACTATGGCAAACTCATAAATGTGAATATGCGATGCAAATGGACCTTGAGGAAAAAGGTCAATGAATGTGAATAACATTTTGAATTTATTGCAGGACTGCTGAGAAGGGATGTGCAGAAAAAGAGACCACGATGGCGGTGGAAGGCACCTGAAAAGGTGGTGTTAACTTCCACCGAGAATTAATACCATATTTGGACTCCACTGGCCCGGAGAACCAAAAGCGTCTCGCTAGACCTGAATTAAATGTCTCACGGGCTGGTAGGTAGATGGTTTAATGAGATATGGGAGGTGAACCTCCCATCTGTAGAGCTATCAGGCCTGATCAACGTGAGGGTAATTGTGCCACACACAACCTCGCAAGAGGATAAGGCGTGGGGTAGAAGTGATTGTGAGGGCAGATGCAAGGGGGAACTCTGGCATTATGCAGAGTGAGTGATAGCAAAGAGGAAGGATTGCAACCTTCACTCCTGGTCACTGAAAAATGAAGATGCAGT
Organism: Picea engelmannii; assembly: GCA_009831015.1. Taxonomy (NCBI): domain Eukaryota; kingdom Viridiplantae; phylum Streptophyta; class Pinopsida; order Pinales; family Pinaceae; genus Picea; species Picea engelmannii. Next base: position 537,170 of record ML779067.1, on the reverse strand, counting down.
CTCACAACATTGTGGTCTCAGCTCAGGGGTGGCTAGCGGTAAATCCGCTAGGAGTCGCTAAGCCTATGGTTGGGTGGAAACGAGCACCACTCTCAGCATTTGCTTGACCCTGGTGTTATCTC
>ML779067.1:477808-493617 GCA_009831015.1 Picea engelmannii | reverse complement strand
TGGTTCTTAGGAAGAAGGTGCCTATACTCATCAAACACCATCTTTCCTAAACTTTTTGAATGACGATACTTCATCTTAGGGCCACAAACTGGACATGCAAATTTACCCTTTGTTTGAAGACCTACAACAAATGGATTAATGTCTACAATTATACAATGATATTATTTAAAAAGTAAACATACACCATGATAACATTAAAATATTGTATAGTATTAAAGAGAAATATTAGAATGCTTATACATACCACAAAAATGTGTTAGTCTAGGGGCATCATGAATTGTCCATAAAAGTATTCCATGGAATTTAAATTTCTTCTCCCCTATTGGTTTACATATGTCGTACATTGTGATGCTAGCCCATAAATTTAGTAGCTCGTCGATAAGAGGCTTGATATATACATTCATATCTTTAACTTGGTACTTACCTAATTGTTTGAAATTACACATAATTACTAAAGGAATGATATCATGTAATATATATAATTAAATAAATAAACAAAAGATATTACGAAAAAATTGAAACAAATGAAAATGTTAAATTCCAAAAATTAATGTGAACAAATACCTGGAACAATCATTGTCAACATTATGTGCTCCCTCTTTATTGACATCCAAGGAGGAATGTTATTGTTGATCACAAAAATAGGCCACACTGAGTAAATAGACCTAAGCTCTCTTAATGGATTAACACCATCAGCTGCCAATGAAAGCCTAACATTACGAGGTTCATCTTTGAAATCTTCCCATTTTTCTTCAATTTCCCTAAATGTAGAACCATCGGCAGGCATTCGAAGAACACCATCTTCACTTCTATTACGTGCATGGTAATCCATAAATTGTTCTATGCTTTCACACCTGAACAATCGTTGCAAATGTGAAATTATGGGAATATGACGAAGAACCTTTCGAGGCACCCTTTTTGTTACTTGATCGGTTCGATATCTACTAATAAGACATTGCAGACATTTGGTTTTCAAAGCATGTTGTCCATAATATATAATATGGTCATTAGGACATGCATCTATATTTTGATAATCCATTCCAATGTATTTCATAATGGCATGCAAACCTCGATATGTGCGCAGTAAAATATTTGACGATGGTAACAAAAATTTACCTAACAATCTACAACATAAAAAACAACTAGTTAATGTAAGAATATTAATCATAAAAAATGCATTCTTATTTTACACATTAATTAACACTAAAAACAAATATAAAAAATCAACATTTATGTACAGTATGAGATGAAACATATTACATACCTTAGTATCTATGCCATACAAGTGTTCGACAAATTATTCATAACCTTTAAGTTCACCAGCAACAATGTAGTAGAGAGAATATTTGCTCTTGATCCTTCATAAAGTCGTTTATTTGCCTTTTCTAATAGAGGTTCATCATAAATACCAGCATTTTCCCCATCCTCATCTGGCTATGAAAACAAATCTTGGATCATTTGATTTGTCCCATCATATTCTTCCATGGTATCATTAACTTGATTTTCCCCATCATCTTTTTCCATGAGATCCTCATTTTCTTGGTCATGATGATGTTCCTCAGCTTGTACAACATCATTTCTACTAATACTTGGTGCAATATTCTGCGGAAAGTTAGAGGGCAACTCTAACTTTATAATTACAAACAATCATGAAAAATTAATGTATACTATAACAAACATTCAAACAATATATATAATTTTATATAAAATTGACAAAATAAAAAAAGATAATAAATATATAGCTAATTACCATGGTACGATATTCATTCAATACGCCATCAATGTGACCATATTTCCTACAATGTTTTGTATCCGTTGCTATTAAAATTCTTATGGGACATCTGAGGCAACATCTTTTACAAGGGAAATAACATCTACCATCACCCTTTTCACCCACTTTACTTTTTTCCCCACCTCTAACAACATTCTATGACATTTTTTCGCACAAAAATACCCTTTCGGAACTGTCATTGTTATAGCAAGATTGTCGCAACATATTCAAATCATCAAATATTTATAGGCCAATTTTAGGTCACCATCATCACAATTGCGATGATAGTGACCTAAATATATATATATATATATATATATATATATATATATATATATATATAATTTTAGGTCATTTTCAATGGTAAAGTTTGACTAAATTATTATGGTCAACTATCGTCTCTTATGCGACGACCAATCTAAGGTCATCTCTTATGCGATGAACATTGACCATTACAATTCAATCAAACTGTAGGCGTCGAGATGGCGATGAACACGGGGTAGATTTAGAAAAAAAAAAAATCCTCTTGCATGTTGCGATGAAAGAGTACTTTCGTCGCAAGTGGTCGTCGCAAATTTTTCAATATGTAGTAGTGATTACACAGAAGAACCAGATCTTCACATGTTCACATGTGCTCGTCCAAATGCACATCCACTCTACATATATTCTTTCCCACTACCTCACACAGTAGAATCATCTTGAGTTTCTCATCAACTCTGGTTCTCAGAGGAGGTTAATACATCATCTTCATTTCTATTGACATGAAGATGCACCCAACACTTTGGGATTTCACATGTTCACCTTGTGTTCAGCCACAGGCACATATAACTCAACAGAGCACCTTTCCCACTAGATAATCATATGGAGTTCTTCTCAACTCTCTGAATGGAGAAGGTCATCTATGCGTTCCATATCTGTCTCAGGTAGGAACCACATACCCTTCTTAGGGGCTTTCTCTCAGGTTTGTAAGTTGGATAAAGACTCACATAGCTGCAATCATCCACATCTCACAGGTTTGTAAGCTAGAAAATGTCTCACATAGTTGCAACCATCAACACTTTCCTTATCTAGAAATGATGCCCAAGCAAGTAAGTATGCCAAATATCCATGGTATGAAAAATGGCCAACATTCATTTTTCATAGGTGGACTTTCCTAAGTGTATGTGACAAAGTTGTTTATTGGTATAGGACAAGGGCCTAACTTCTTGCATGAGGACTACTCCTATGCCTTTTCTTGAGGCGTCACATTCCAAAAAACAAATCTTAGTGAATTTAGGTAGAGAAAGTAATACGGTGGTACACATAGCATCTTTCAATTCCTGTAGGGCTTGATATGCAACGTAATTCCAATTGAAAGCATTTTTATTAAGTAAGGCGGTGAGAGGAGACTCATTTTTCCACAGTACTTGATTTTTTTTTTATAGTATCTTGTTAGACCAAGGAAACCTCATAAAATTTTTAGAGTTGTAGGATAGATTCAATCCTTCATTACTTCAGTTTTCTTTGGGTCCACTCATACACCATCCTTACTAACAATATGGCCCAAATATTCAACTTTAGAAATGCCAAAGGGACATTTGGACCTCTTGAGAAATAGTTGGTGATGAGAAAGGAGTTGTAAATATTAGTCTACATCGATAACATTGGCATGCCAAGTTTTTTTGTAGATGAGGATTTCATCAAAATATACCAAGAAAAAATGATGTAGAAAGGGTTTAAATATATGATTCATGGTACACTTGAAGGTGGAGGGTGCATTACAAATGCCAAAAGGCATCACCAAGAACTTATAATGGACTTAATGAGTGTGGAATTTTTTTTTTGGAATATCGTCTTCTTTCATATGGATTTGGTGATAGCCTAAACATAGGTCAAGTTTGGTAAATAATTGTGCACCTTTAATTTCATCCAAACGATTATCAATAACCAGAATGGGAAAATTGTCCTTAATGGTGATTTTGTTGAGAGCATGAAAATTAGGACAGATGTGCCAAGTGCCTTATTATTTTAGTACCATTACCATTGAGGATGAAAAATGACTTGTAGTAGGGTGGATAACATCCATAGCGAACAATTCTTAAATAATCTTTTCAATTTCATTGTTATGAGAAAAGGGGTGGTGATAAGGGTAAACATTAGGTGGGAGGATACAAGGTATGAGGGGAATGGAATGATCATGAGCACCACGGGAGGGTGGGAGGCCTTGTGGGGTTTCAAAAACTAAATGATGTTTTCTTAATAGGGACTGCATATCAGGATGAATGGGTTGGGAAGGGGTCTCAAAGGCTTGAATAACATGAAACTAGGGGATAATGCTAGAATGGTGTTTTTTGAGGAGTTTTTCCATATGATGTGAGCTAACAATATCTAGAAAACCTGTAGTGACACATGCAATGGGGCTTGATCCATCAAATTGATTCACATCCACTTTAGGAATGTGTTTATCACAAACAAGAGTGTTAGAGTGAATCCCCATAGAGTGGGAGGATTCAACTCCTTCTTGGTGTAAGAGTTGTTCTAGGTATTTTTCGTCTATGCTTTTTTTAAGAAATGTAGAGAGGTTGTCCTACATGCCATCCAGTGTGATAAGGTTGGTAGTAAGTGTAGAAAGTTGTTCATTAACTATAGCAACATGTTTTTTGGTATCAGCTTGAGATTTCATGAGCTTGGTGTCCAAATATTCACATATATATTCCATGTTCAAAACATGGATGCCAATTTCTTGGTTTTGGGTGGCCATATAGAGGGAGTGCACAAGAAAGAAGGGAATTGGAGGGTGGGGCTAGGAAAATGGTTTGAGCAGTTCCATACAAAATTACTTGCTGGAGAGTTGTAGGAATTTGATTGGTGCAAAGTTTTGGATTTGTTAAGATAGGAAGTTAATAATGGGGTGACTGGGTCCACAAAAAAAGGATTATCGAAGAGGGGTACCATTGTGATCAACTCAACGCTAAGATTCTATTGAGATATGTCCCAAATAAGGGTGTTGGTGGGTCCACTTTATACTATTTTTTTCTTTTTTTCTTTTTTTTTGTGGTGTTATACTCCAAAATGAGAAATAATACAGATAAAAAGATCAAAGTCTTAATAATGGAGATTATGTAGGAATTTCCCAAACTAGAAGTAAGAAGCAAGATTTCTAGTGATCAAAATTTCAACAAATCCCCTTGTTTCATAATTTTTCTAGAATGACAGCATGGATTAGGGTTGCAAGGGTCCTAAGGAAAAAGGAGTTCCATGTTCTATACATCTTTGAGATACTTGCAGGTTCTAATAGTAATACATGATCGAATATCTCAAGTCTCTAACTAAGGAGGTTCAACTTTACCATTAGTCTTACTACTCTATTACCCAAGTACGAGAGAGTAATCTTACTGAGTGTTTTTCCCAGTGCCCCTATAGCAGTCAAGTGGTCGAGCAACTGATCTAAGGTTGGTTCCAAGACACCTATAGGACTTTTGATATACCTAAGGGTATGTGGAATTAAATTCCATATACAGGTGGATTATAATGTGATACTACTTGAAGGGGTACCGAAAGGGGTTACAAGGGTTTCCAACAAGGTGAAACCTCTTGTAGTTCATGTGTGTATGTGTTGGGACTCAAAAATGTCATATTTTCATCCACCCATCCCTTCGTCATTCTTCACATTTCATCGCCCCATTAACCTTTCATGGTATCATTTTCATAAATATATTTGGGTTTCACCTTATTATTTTCCACTTTATTGATTTTAGTATTAAAAGAGAATTTGTGATTAAATATTAGAAAATCAACATGTTTTCATATATATCTAAAAAATGTGTGATCTTTGTAATGTGTTGGAATATGTGAAGGATTAATTCAAAAAGACTTCTCAAATAATTCCTCCACAATTTCAAGATTTGAGGATATAATTGAAGCCTATTTCAAGGAGGATATCATGGGGAAGGGATAACATATCTTATCCAAGATATATGAGAGATATGTGTGAGGATTTGAAGGGATCGTAATTTTTAATAATGGGAGCTTGGTTGAGAGAAAATTGGATATGTAATTATGAGATGTTTATCTTCTTTTCAAAGCTCTCATGTATAAAAGAGAGTGCTCTCTCTTCATGAAGGGGGAGTTTTTATGATGTAGATTGGATTCATGAAAATACTCTTTTTGTAAACCTACTTGTTGAAGATTAATGCAAGTTTGAATTTGATGATATTGTGTGTCTTTTAGAGGTTATCATCTTCTAATCTAAATGCTTCCATTTTGGCATCGACAAGGGACACCGATCCATCTTGGTAAGCTCATTGTAAATTATTAGTGTAGATTTTCATTTCATGTACATGTTATTTTGATTTCATGTTATTTTGGTTTGATTTCACTATTAGAATTTGTTGCAAAGTGTAGCAGTGTAGGAATAGTTGGATCTCCATATTTCACCATACATGAGCCTTAATGGAGCATCCCACTACACTTAGCTTTCTTTTCCAGAATTCATTAGGTTACACCTTGATAAGACATGCACAATCAAGGCTTCCATATCTCACCCTACATGCACCTATAATGGAGTGTTGTGGCTTGTTTATGAGTTTTTCTTTCTGAATTTTGAAATGTGTGGAGAGTGTTATCTTTGAAGTGTTGAGTTTTGAATGTCTCTTCTTTATGATATACTCATCATACATAGATAAACTACCTGTTGTCGGCACATATAGTGCATCAACTCTACTGATTACGAATCTTGGTTGATAATTTATGTTTGGTAATATGTTATGCATATAATTGCACCAATATTTTGGCATCGTTGTCAGGGAGCTGTAAACGGTAATAGGTAGCATTTGAATTAGATTGATTTAATGGTTTTTGGATTGGTTTTATGGAAGACCTAAGTGTGGAGAGAAGATGCTAAGACGTGAGGGAAGAGCCCATGCATCCACTTTAGTGGGGTTGCTCCAAAGTTAGGTTGTCCTCTCCCTTTTATGCAGAAGTGATTTTATTTTAATACAAGTGTGTAATTGTGAAGAGATTTTTTATGTGTTTCGGCAAGCATGTGTTGTTTCATCAAGAGTGATTTTATTTATGTAAGTAGTTTAATTTCATTTAAGATTTTCAGATTCCAGTTTTGGGTATTGTAAGAATCCCTATTTCAACATGGTTTAACAATGAGTTTCATCTTGGAAATACTCACTCAGATCCTAGCAGAAGTCAGGATCTCCTCTTCCCTAGAAGAGGAGATCTTGACAATAATTAAAGGTTCAACTACTCCTCCAGAAACAAAGGAAGAGGAGATCTTGACAAGAATTAAAGGTTCAACTACTCCTCTAGAAACAAACGAATATTCAACATTTGAAGATTCCTACGCATCTGATGGCAAACAGTTATTTGAACAAGAGATCAAGGAAGATGAAGAGGAGTTACAACATGATCTGAGTGAGGGAAATCACACCTACGAAAGCCTTATCGAACAATGGTTCCAAGTAAGTACACAATTAGATTAGTATTTTTATTTTTATTTAGGTAGTTTACAGTTACAACAACTAGATTTACTTATTTTTGCATGTTTTCACTTTTCATTCGAAAATTTGACAGAGAATATATTGTTGTTACTATTACGGGAATGGCTACATTGGAAATATGATCTCTAGTATGTGTTGGAGTTACTTCACACACACCTAGGATTTCTTTTTCCTAAGTTATTCCTTGTTTATTAGTCATAATTAGTCATTATCCAGTATCCTATATTTTATGGGAGAAATATCCACCTAGAGAATATTCTCTTTCAGTTGACACTTCAGTTCGACTAGTTGAGTTGAGTTTAGGTGTTGCATTGGGATCATCACATGCAACATTGGGATCATCACCGTGATAATTTGACCTTACCTTGGTATCATCACCAAAGTGTCACATTAGCCTTGTTTCCCTGAGTTAACTCCTCACTACTCTCTGTTCAGTTAGATAACTGAATACTAGTTGACTAGTTAACTCAACTAGGTGGCAGTTCACTCCCAACTGCCTGAGAGACTAGAATAGGTGGCAGTTCACTCTTGTAACTATTGGTGTGTGTCCAGATCACTCTAGACCACCACTATGGTGCATTGGTTCACCTCAAGTCGAACTCATTGAGATATACAGAGTATATCATGTGTAAATTATTCATTATCCACAATGGTTAATGAGAATTCCTCCATTCTTTCTCTCCTTCTTCTTCCTTCTCCAATTCTCTCTGAAAATGTGTGTATTTTTGTTTAGCTAGATCTATTCTTTGTAGGTTCAACAGATTTACATGGTATCAGAGCTGAAGGACTGCTAAGAAAAATCTACACCGAAATTTTTTGCAGGTACAAAAGATTGAAGACAACAGAAAGATGGAATTCCAAAAAGAATTCATTCTTACACCTTACAACTATTTTGAATGGAAGGATAAAATAGCCATACATATATGATACAAAAGGTTGTATAGGTTAACCATGAATACAGATACATATCTGACATCAACCATAGAAAAATCCAAGTACTTAAATCACATGGATGAGGCACTCGGAACAATTTGCAGTCTTATCGCTCCCGATCTCCTTTTTCACATATCTTCCTATAAGACTCATAATAAGACTATAAAACCTTGAAATGGATCTTTGGAAAATAGGATGATATGAGGGGAAACATGCTATAGGTGGAGCTTCTCACATTGGATCCAAAAATCTTTGACAATATCCAATATTTCTTTACAAAATTCAAGGATTTATTATTGCAACTCAAAGCTTGCAGGGTTGATAAATTGGCGGAGGGGAAACAAATGGTTCTCACCATTCTCTCCAAGCTTGGTCCTGAATTTTCTATATTTGTATCTACATTCCATACTGTCAGATTCGCCTCTAGAGCCACCTGGAAGATGCCTTCTCTTGAGGAATTTATCGAATCCTTGACATAAGAGCAAACCAAGCTCATCAACATGGGTTCAATCAAAGGCCCAAGGGCGCATGCACTCACCGTGCATGATGGTAGCCAAAAATATCAGAAATATAAATATGGAGATAAGTGGAAATCTCATGCACATACGAAGAAGGAAGGGTACACAAAACCATTCACTGATGCCTCCAGATCCAAAGGAGGAAAGGGAAGAAAAGGAGATAAATGCACATACTGTCACAAAGGATTCCATTCGAAATCTGCATGCATGCAAAAAAAAAATAGATCTAATGTCTCAAATACTTCAGCAAAACAACCTTGGAGATCGCATCCCCGAGGGTGCAAAGAAGAAGAAGCTAGAAGATCCGAATTCCAAGAAAGGCAATTCTAGCCATGCCTTGATTGCCATCAACTCCTCTCCCAATGCTTGGATCGTAGATTCAGGAGCATCAAATCACATGGTTTCCTCAGAAGCAATTTATTCTTCATTGGATTCATGCAAAGGTCATCCTATTCTAATGGGGGACAACTCTTTTTTCAAAGTCACCGACAAAGGAAGGATTGAACTCACCAACGGAAGCTTTGAGAATGTGTTGCATGTTCCTAAGATTTCTATCAACCTTCTCTCTGTGTATAAGATGAAGAATTCTGGCACTGGAAATAAATTCATATTCATACAAAATTTTGTGGACATCTACGACATGCAAACCAACTCCAGGGTTTCTACCGGTGAGGTAAATCATCAGTCTAGATTGTATACTTTTTTTGAATTCATTGAACCTGATTATGCTTTACTGCTTACTCATGCTGATGAAAGAAGTAGGATATGGCACGAAAGGTTTGGACATTCAAATTTTAGATACATGCAACATCTTAGCAAGCACAAATTAGTTGATGGTCTACCAAACATCCATTTCTCCAAGGGAGTATGTGAGGGATGTGTTCTCGGAAAACACCCTTAAGAGAAATTCGAGAAAGGAAATTGTCAGCGAGCTTCCACACCTTTAGATTTGATCCACGGTGGCCTCATGGGTCCTTTCCCGCATCCATCGATTAGAAAAGCGAGGTTTGTTCTCATTTTTGTTGATGATTTCTCATGTTTTACATGGATCTACTTTCTCAGGAAAAAATCTGAGGTCTTTCAACACCTCAAAGATTTCAAATCTTTGGTTGAGACACGTCCAGAAAGAAGATCAAAGTCCTTCGAACTGATAATGGGGGAGAGTATGTGAATCATGAGATCCATAATATTTTTCATGAGGCAGAGATCTAGTTTCAACACACAGTTCCCTATACTCTACAGCAAAACAGATTTGTTGAGCGGAAAACCAGATCTCTAAAGGAGATGGCATCTTGCATGTTGCATGCAAAGTCACTACCACAAAGAATATGGGCCGAAGCACTTAACTATGCAACATACATCCAAAATAGATATCCCCATAGATCTGTCAAGGATAAGACCCCCTATGAGGCTTGGAGCGGCCTCAAAATGGAAGTGGCCCACTTTCTCATTTTTGGTTCATGTGCATGGGCCCAGATTCCCTCTGAAAAGAGGAAGGCACTTGATCCACAGAGCACTGAGTGCATTTTTGTCGGTTACCCCGACGATGTGAATGGATGTCGGCTTATTGATATTTCCTTGGACCGAATCATCATTGAGCATAGTGTCCAATTCGAGGAAAGTGTCTCACATGTACCTCAACAACCACATGCAGACACCTTCACTCTTCCACATGTTCAAGATGATGAGAATGCACATGTCGACTCTTCTTCAAACTAGATTTCTGATTCAAAGGAGTCAGATATTTAGATTCAAAGTCAGTACAGTCAGATGCAAAGTTAGAGCATCCAAGTGCAGTTGCAGAGCCAGAGAAGAGGCCCAAGTGGGCACAGAATACTCTTCAGGATGTAGGGGATCTCATTGGTGATCCAGCCGATACAAGGAGGACTCGATCTGATTTCAAGGAGCCTCCTATTACACTCACTACCATTGATCCATTTCCCTCCATACATCTTTTCTTGGTTCAGTCTTCAAATCCGTAGTATTATGGCGAGGCTGCTAGAAATCCCTTTTTGGAATCTGCCATGCAGGAGGAGTACAACTCCCTCCTCGAGAACCAGACTTGGGATCTAGTTCCCCTTCCTTCTAGGAGGAAACTTGTCAGATGCAGATGGGTCTACAGGAACAAGAGTGCAGTGGATGGACAGATCAATAGATACAAAGCCAGGCTTGTCGCCAAAGGCTTTCAACAGGTTCATGGTATTGACTATGATGAGACCTTTTCTCCAGTAGAGAAGATGGATTCCATACGATTGGCACTTGCCATTGCGGCAGCCAAGGGATGGTAATTCCATCAAATGGACGTGAAGAATGCATTTCTTCATGGTGATCTCTCTGAGGAGATCTACATGGAGCAACCCTAGGGATTTATGCAGGAATCATCTTTGGTTTGTCGACTGAAGAAGTCACTTTATGGCCTCAAACAGGCTCCGAGGGCATGGTATGCCAATATGGAACCCTACCTGTTGTCACAAAACTTTGTATGTTGTAAATCAGACCCGAATGTATACATGCTCAGGATGAATGATTCACTTCTACTTTTAGTTTTGTATGTCGATGAATTGTTGATCACCGATTTCTTGACTTCAACGATTTCTACAGTCAAGAGGATTCTTCATGACAGGATTTTGATGAAGGAAATGGGTCCAGTACACTTCTTCCTTGGACTTGAGATCAGTCAGGATGCATTGGGCATCAAACTGTCTCAAGACAAGTATGCACGAGATCCCCTTGAGAGATTTCACATGACAGACTACAAGTCTACTCTGACTCCTTTCCTATCAGGAGTCAAACTTGAGGATGGTGGGGAGACTCCATTGGTTGATAACACACTGTACAAACAACTAGTGGGGAGCTTGTTGTATCTCACACACTTCATACCAGACCTCTCATATACAGTTGGTGCAGTTTCCAGGTTCATGCAGGAGCCACATGAGATACATTGGAAAGTTGCAAAGTGTATCCTTCAATACATATAGGGCACCATCACCTTTTGGATTCATTATGCAGAAGACTCTACATTATATCTCATTGAGTTTACTGATTTTGAATGGGTTGGCAATAGCATTGATCGCAAGTCCACATCTGGTTACTCACTCAATCTTGGTTTCGGGACTATCTGTTGGTCGAGCAAGAAGCAATATGATATTTCTCTATGTTCAGTCGAGGCAGAGTACAGAGGGGTATTTAACATAACCATTCAAGCTATGTGGCTACAACATTTTCTCACTGAGTTGGGAATTTAGTTTCATTGATCGATCGTCATATGGTGTGACAACCAGAGCACTTTGAAGTTCTGTAGAGATCCAGTTCAGAGGCAGTGGACAAAGCACATCGAGATCCACATGCACTACATCTGGGACTTGGTACATGAGGGGATCATCGACTTATAGTTCTTTCCTTCAGTAGAACAGGCGGTAAACATTTTCACCAAAACCTTCACTGAGCATAAATTCCATTCTCTGGGAGGTCGTCTTGGAGTGAAGGACAGAGTTTCCTAGAAACTGTAGTTCTTGTTTTTACATACATTGTACTTTGAGGGGGGGGGGTTCTGATGAGGTTTTCCCTCTTTCCTCACTTTATTTTCAGTGTATCTTTTGTACTTGGGTACCTAACATGGCCTCGTTGTCGAGACCCAATCTTTATTTTCACCATAGTGATGTTCAGGGGGGGTGTTGGAGTTACTTCACACACACCTAGGATTTATTTTTGCTAAGTTTATTCCTTATTTATTAGTCATAATTAGTTATTATCCAGTCTCCTATATTTTAGGGGAGAATATTCCACCTAAAGAATATTCTCTTTCAGTTGACACTTTAGTTTGACTAGTTGAGTTGAGTTTAGATGTTGCATTGGGATCATCACCATGCTAATTAGACCTTTCCTTGGTATCATCACCAAAGTGGCGCATTAGCCTTGATTCCCTAAGTTAACTCCTCACTACTCTTTGTTTATTCAGTTAACTGAAGACTAGTTGACTAGTTAACTCAACTAGGTGGTAGTTGACTCTCGTAACTGCCTGAGAGACTAGAATAGGTGGTAGTTCACTCCCGTAACTACCTAAGAGACTAGAATAGGTGGAAGTTCACTCTCATAATTGTTGGTGTGTGTCCATATCACTCTATACCACCACTATGGTGCATTGTTTCACCTCAAGTCAAACTCATTGATATATACAGAGTATATCATGTGTAAATTATTCATTATTCACAATGGTTAATGAGAATTCTTCCATTCTTTCTCTCCTTCTTCTTCCTTCTCCAATTCTCTCTGCAAATGTGTGTATTATTGTTTAGCTAGATATATTCTGTGTAGGTTCAACACATTTACAGTATTCTCTCCTATGCGCTTCGAGTGATCACGAGGATTAGAAAACAGGGATGATTCAAAACCATTTCAGAAATATTTTTTATTGTTGAGGATGGAAATAATTTCCTAATCTATTTTTTTTAGTCTCCAATTTTCAATGTGTTTGTCTTAATTTCTTAGAAACAAACATAAAACTAAAAAACAATTTGCGCATTCATCCTGGTAAAAACAATAAAATATTAGATGAATAAAACAAAATTGGTTTGCAAATTTAGGCAGATGAAATGTTTGAAGATTTTCCATGCTAAAACAGTAGCTAAAACAGTACCACCTGCAATCGTCTCGTTGATTTGAGTCGCAACGATGCCATCTCTTTTCCTTCGTCCTTCATTCTATAAATCTCCCTGGAAATTAACTTTGTAACAACAATAAAAAAAAATTAAAAATGCCTTGGCCAAACCATTTCTGCAATTTATTGTATTCGCGCACTCCATCCAACTGCAATCCCTTGAAAAAAAAACCTCTCTTTGGATGTGTGATTCGACTTCACAATCCACACAAACTAGCCCTTGGATGTTGATCCATTCTCATGCAAGTCTCCATACAACTTTATGCATTGCAAGTCTCCACAGTGCAAGCATATATACACCATTCACCCCTTAACGAGATGATGCTATCTGTTGATTTCCACGCAACTTGTCGATTTTTTTGAGCATCTTTCAGTGAAGATCCATTTATTTTTATGAACATATCATCATTCCAAAGCTTGAGAATAATTGTGAAATTTTTTTTTTTGTTATGTAGGGATTTGATAAAAAAATCCTTCGAAAAACCTGCAATTATCAAGAAAATAACCAAAGTCAATTCTGATCTTCAGATGAATAAGAATCCGAGCGCAATTTTTTTGTGTTGGGTTATAGAAAATTCTTATTTCTTTTCAAGTGGGGATTTACGATTTACTCCCAAGATTATCTCGTTCAATATAATCTTCAAATCACTGATTAGGATACTATGTGGTTGTTGACTAAGAAATATGAGCTAAGATCTTAACAATGTTATTATTTCTAGTTGTTTTTACCTAAATATTGTTTAAAATCAAAATCGTGACTGCAATTATCACGACAGATTATTGTCAAAAAAAAAGGGAAGGGTGTGTGTTGAGATTTAAAACAATTCTCGGCGACCTTATTCATGGCAGGCCAACACCAATGGTTATTTTTGAAAATGAAATTAAAACGTTTCTCTTCTTTAGATATGATCTAGCAATAGATAAATCACACGTTAACCTATTGAAGATTCACAAGAAAGAAAATCTGACAAATACCTGCATTGTTGTTAATATCACACTCTTACTTCTGGAATAAGACTCTTCCACTCTCTACTCGAAGGTAGGCCTCATACTGATTGATTAGACTAGTCCAGAACATACGAAAATATCTTAGGACTACTAAGTGCTTAGATGGAATTCCGCATGCCAAGTGTTGCCTATAAAAATCCGATTTTCACTTGACTTTGTTGATATATTGTGTCATCCAAGGATAGCGCAACTCGAGCCATGAAAATATTATACGAATCCCTCTATATGGTGAATCCATATATCCACAAATCGACACTCATTGGACTCATGAATCCATATATATAGTTCTTTGGTTTCTTGATCAGAAAAATATATTTGTATATATTGAATGTATTGTTCTTCAGTTAGAAAATAATCATGTGCAGTAATCAATCAATTGGAGTTGGGTTTGATTGATATGATTAGTGTTTGGTCTGCATTTATTTTCAATGGTGTTGATGCAGCAGTATCATGATGAAGTTTACACAACAAAATAGAAAATGAAACTTCTCTATTTGTGTAGTCGGGGTGTTTGTGTGGGGACGGACATAGACGTTGTAGTTGAGAGAGAAATTTTATTTGATGAAGCCGTCTTTTAGTGAGAATTTGGATTGGCACTGTATTGAAGCATGGATTTTCCCACCACATAATCAATATCAGTCTGGTAAGCCACAATTCACCTTTTTTTCTCGTGCTCAATGATTTTTCATAGAGGTTGAGGAGCACGTATTCATGTTTTTGTTGAAGAAGTGAGATATTTTATGATCTCTTTTTGATCCTGCCAATTTATGTATAGTTTCTTATGATTTATTTAGTTTCTGTACAGCTTCCTATAATTTAATTTATTTATGTACAGCTTCCTATACCTTAATTTATGTACTGACCTTGTTTATGATCATGTCGCTTTTCTCCATATCACTGAGTGTCGAGGAAATTCGATACCATAGAATAACATATAGGTGGAGTACATGAATGTTCTCTCCTAAATGAAAACGGACCTGCAAAACAGAAACGAATTGTAGGACAGAGAAAGAATGAAGAACGAATCTGCAATAACAGGAAACGAATTTAACAGGACGCAGAAACAGGAAAATGAATTTAATAGGACAGAACCGAATTGCATAAAAAACACCACACAGATCTCTTCCTCTGAATTGATATATATAAGAAATTACATGCAGGAAATGCTTCGTAAATAACGAAGCGTCTAACTCAGCTAACTCGGCGATGAAAACAAGAAACCAACAACTGAAAGTTAACTAATATAAGCAAGGAGCAAATTGCGGAGCAACTTATTCGTCTAACACACCCCCTTAAGTTGGAGCGCGACAATCATTTAACCTAACAACACTCAGCTTAGATATGAGTGATACAAATGTTTCTGTGCCCAAAGGCTTTGTGAAGATATCAGCTTGCTGATCTGCTGATTTACAAAATTTTACAGTGATTACATC
>ML779067.1:449615-474347 GCA_009831015.1 Picea engelmannii | reverse complement strand
GGTAACTCCATCTTCGACAATCTCTAAGCATTCATGACAGCTCAGAAAAACTTTCATCTTGGCTACCCAAGTGCTATGATTCGACCCGTTCAAGACAGGTGCTTGCATGAGAGCCTGGGTGCTCATGATGGCCATTTTCTGCGTAAATTTTTTTTATATACCGG
Organism: Picea engelmannii; assembly: GCA_009831015.1. Taxonomy (NCBI): domain Eukaryota; kingdom Viridiplantae; phylum Streptophyta; class Pinopsida; order Pinales; family Pinaceae; genus Picea; species Picea engelmannii. Next base: position 474,183 of record ML779067.1, on the reverse strand, counting down.
AGGCAAAACAATTGCACAGAAAAAAAACAGTTTGCAATTCTTACAGAGCTTGCTAAATTTTTTTTTGCAATTCAGCAAGCTGGACAGAGGCTGGATCTGCAGCCTGCTCTGATACCATGAAAACGGACCTGCAAAACAGAAATGAATTACAGGACAGAGAAAGAATGAAGAACAAATCTGCAATAACAGGAAACGAATTTAACAGGACGCAGAAACAGGAAAACGAATTTAACAGGACATAACCGAACTGCATAAAAAACACCACACAGATCTCTTCCTCTGAATTGATATATATAAGAAATTACATGCAGGAAATGCTTCATAAATAACGAAGCGTCTAACTCAGCTAACTCGGCGATGAAAACAAGAAACCAACAACTGAAAGTTAACTAATCTAAGCAAGGAGCAAATCGCGGAGCAACTTATTCGTCTAACACTAACATCTGATCGACTGAATTTTGTGTGCAATCTAGTTTTCTATTTTGGTATCAAAGAGTAGATATGTGAATAGATAGTTTTCTATGAGTGATTGATGGAGTGTGAAATTTGTGTGTGAGTTTTTTTTTTCTTGATTGAAGCCCAACAAATGTAGCTCCCACGCATTGTAGTGAAAAAAAAACAACATTGGACTTGTAATTTGAGATCAGAAATGGAGTTCATGACAGCCTACCGTGTGCTATTCGATGAGCAGGGTTATGTTAATGAAGGATCTTTTTGTTCTTTCTGGGATTCCATCACAATTGGGGTGCTGGAGGGTGTGAATTTACTGAAGACAAGAGAGCTGGTAAGCCTGAGCAAACAATGATTAGTGGATTGTAATTATGAGTGTGAAAAATCTATGATCACAAGTGCATTGTCGTCCCATGTGATCTATTTCTAGAAGAGAGAGTAGAATGGTTTTCCTTTCTTTTTTTGAGGGATGTGTTACAATCTATAAACTCAGCTACAATGATGTCAATTTAAATCTCCTTGAATCGGGTTGACTTTCTACATATAATTCAGATTAATCTGGAAACTGTAACTCAACGATCAATGGATTGGATAGATCAAAATGACAAGTGTTTATTTCTAAATCATTTCTTTGAGGGAAATGAGATGTATAGATTCTTACATGGTGGGCAGGGAAACAAGGAAAATCATCTCTAGATAAACTTTGAATATGGTGAAGAAGTGTCAATGCCCGTATGAATGAGGATGATATCCTCAGTTTTCTCATAAGAGAAAAGTCCAAGTGCAACTTGTGTTGTAGAATCTCTAGTGTACTTAAACTTTGAGTGTTGAAAATTTATTTCATAAAATAGTTATATTTAGTTTGAATCAATAAAAATAAATAAATAAAATTGAGAACTTTAGTGACAGGTATTAGCAACGGTTACTTATGTGCATGGAAAATTTGATGAATCCCAGACAGTAATCTTGTTTGTTGTTTTCCTTTAACATAATTTTTACATTTTTTTTCATTGTGTATTATCGGAATAAAACATAAACGATAAAAATTCTAAAACCGTGAAAAGAAAGAAAAACATTATAAAAATCCAAATCAAAACATTATAAAAAATTTTGCAAATGAACATTTCAATAAATTCCTGAAAACAATAATAAAAACATGTTTTATGATTTACGCTCATTTGTTTTTCTTAAATCACTTCATGCTACAAAGAGTCCAACATGCAAAGACAATAGAAATGAATGCACTTTATTTTTGAAATTGTTTTTCTCGCATTTTTCTTTCTTTGTACATTTTAAGATGATCTCACCAAGTTTGCTGAAAGGATTAGTACTAACCTTTTCTGGTTCGCAAATGATCGATTTTAATGCTGACGTGGTTTTGAAGAATCATAACATTTTTCAAGAAACACGTTTTTTTTTTACATCTTAAAGGAGTTGATTCTCATCATACGCATCATGACGTTTGTTTTTACACACAACCCATTCATACAACAATTTTGTGTCATGATTTATTTCCTCGCATTTCTCCTTCACAGTACCTTCATCATCCATGTGTTGAATCCCATCTTCCATTGAATTGTCCTTCATGACTTCAAACATGCCTATCTTTTTGATTCGCATACATCTCTTTATCTTTTTCAGTTCATTTTTCCTTGTCAATAAAACTATCCAACTCCCTTTCCATGACTACATTACCTTGTCATAAGCATTGTTGCTATCAAGATCTTTCCTATATTCCTACCAATATTTTTGTAAAAACTTGCGTTGACCGATGTGGGATTCCTTAAGGCCCACCTTTCAACAAGTGTTGCCCCATCGACCTCAACACCTTATCTGGGATATAGAATAGAGTTCCTTTTGAGTACCTGGAGGCTTGCATGCCTTAATGACGAGTTCTCTCGCTGGCAATCATGGGAATACATCACATTCCCTTGATTTTTATATTTTTCAATTGGCTTGACATCAACTCATCCATTTGCACTTCTCAATATGTACTTAGGTACCTCAAAACTCATTGACATCAATGGTGAGTTTGCCTCGCATTGGTTAATGACACTCATCAATGGTCGATAATCCAATGACTTATTTTCATGCTCGACATCGGCACATTCATTCGCATGACTAGAATTGTACCATCGGGTTTAGCAGCGGGTGAAGACTATACACTTTTTCCATGAATCCATCAACAGTTGCAGCAGTATTTTTCCAGCCACATGAGAGTACCACAATTCCACTTTCATACTTCCTCTTTTCCATGATTCATTAACAATAGTTCATATTCCTCCACTTCACATTCTTTGATCCAATAGTTATAATAGTCATAGCTACAGCAACAGTCACCCTTCACATGATCCTGCAATAGTGACATCTTCCATGCTCCAACAGTTGCATCAGACATATTCCTATTGCATAGTTCATCAACATTTTTGGTAAGTGGATGTATGTTATTTTCTAAACTTTAATCATATAATTCTTCAAATACTAGAAATGAATAATTTGGAAAACTCCCTCACCATGCTCCCTTTCCTTTTCACTTCTAGGAATCATGCCATGTTGCATGAGGACATGAAACCAATCCAGTTGGAGGGGGGGACTATATTCTCTACCATCACTCCATTTTTCCACTACCATTATTCCATTTTTTTCGTCTCATTTACCATTTACCAACATTTGTTTTTCCAACGATACTTTCTTGCACTTTGCTTCATAAGCATTGATATACATATTAGCATGATTCACAAATATGAAAAAGGGATTTCTTATACTTAATGATGTTTTCTTATGCACATTGATATCTTATCTTTTCCAGTAAGTATATGGGTAAATTATTGTCATAACAACAAGAGAACAAATAATGAAATAAATGTTGTTAACACAAGAACCAACATTCTTTATATCCATGGTTGTCACACAAGAACAAACCATAAGAAAATGTCAGTTTTTACTCATGTCATTCCCATCCTGGAAACATTTATTATCATCACTCCAAGCCAAAATTCAGATGCCAAAATTTATTAACATCAATGCACAATTGCATGCAGACATGCAACAAGTTCAATTGTGGGGTATGTTGGGACTTAGAAATGTCGTATTTTCATCCACCTTTCCCTTAGCCATTCTTCACATTTCATCACCCCATTAACCATTCATGTTATCATTTTCATTAATATATTTGGGTTTCACCTTATTATTTTCCACTTTATTCATTTTAGTATTAAAAGAGAATTTGTGATTAAATATTAGAAAATCGACATGTTTTCATACATATCTCAAAAATGTGTGAGCTTCGTAATGTGTAGGAATATGTGAAAGATTAATTCAAAAATACTTCTTGAATAATTTCTCCCCCATTTCAAGGTTTGAGGATATAATGGAAGCCTATTTCAAGGAGGAGATCATGGGGAAGGGGTGGCATATTTTTTCCAATATATATGAGAGATATGTGTGAGGATTTGAAGGGATCATATTTTGTAATAATGGGAATTTGGTTGAGAGAAAAATGGATCTATAATTATGATATGTTTTTCTTCTTTTCAAATTTCTCATGTAAAAAAGAGAGTGATATCTCTTCATGAAGGGGGAGTTGTTATGATGCAGATTGGATTCATGAAAAGACTCTTTTTGTAAACCTACTTGTTGAAGATTAATGCAAGTTTGAATTCAATGATCTTGTGCGTCTTTTAGAAGTTAGCATCTTCTGATCTAAATGATTCCATGTTGGCATCAGCAAGGGACACCGATCTTGCTTGGTAAGCTCATTGTAAATTATTAGTGTAGATTTTGATTTCATGTACATGTTATTTTGATTTCATGTTATTTTGTTTTGATTTCACTATTAGAATTTGTTGCAAATTATGGTAGTGTAGGAACAGTTGGATCTCCATCTTTCACCATACATGAGCCTTAATGGAGAGTCCCACTACACTTAGCTTTCTTTTCTATAATTGATTAGGTTACACCTTGATAACACGTGCACAATCAAGGCCTCCATCTCTCACCCTACATGCACCTATAATGGAGTGTTGCAACTTGTTTATGAGTTTTTCTTTCTGAATTTTGAAATGTGTGGAGAGTTTTATATTTGAAGTGTGAAAATAGAGTGTTGATTTTTGAATGTCTCTTCTTTATGCTATACTCATCAGACATAGATAAACTACCTATTGTCGACACATATAGTGCATCAACTCTAATGATTAAGAATATCGGTTGATAATTTATGTTTGGTAATATATTATGCATATAATTGCACCAACAATATGATTCCCCTACAATATGTTGACATGTGTAACAACATATCTATGTGTTATTTATAGATACCATAACATGTCTAGACTAGAAAAAAAAATGTTCTAAAAATGGTGCCAGGAAAGAGCTCTAATACCACTTGTTATGTACCAAATAGAAATATTCATAGAATAAATCACATATATCACATAAATAATAATGAATAATGGACAATTTGACAAAAATATGATACCTTTATTGATATGGAAGAATTTTTCACTTACCTCTTCGTGGGGGAAACCTCCAATGGAGCATAACTCAAGCTACAAATTATTTCCAAGACACCTTTTACAAATTCTTTTATATATTTATATAGTACTTTCTATCCCTTAAGAACATTCTAGATAAGGAAATTTCTAGTAGGTGGAACCTTATAGTAATCTTTTTTACAATAATTGTGTTCACACTACTACATAGGCCTTATTTACTAATGATTCCCTCCATACACAACAATACATAATAATTTATCTACTTAGAGTGTTAGGGACGTTAGGACCCTAACACAATGGTAGTTTCATATCCCTTGGGACACACATGGGTTGTATCTTTATGTTATGTTTATTACCATGGTGCACATGGGTCATCTTATGCATATATATTATTATTTGTTGAAACATTCTATCATATTATTTGTTGAAAGATTCTATCATGGAGACTAGTTGTGTCATGGATGAGGCCATTCTCTCTCTCTCCTCTCATGTATAGTGGATAGTTGTGGTGTATTAACTACCTTGGAATGGTTTATTGACTCTTTGAGACTTGTAGATACATTTGTATGGAGCCATTATTAAAGATTTTTATGGCCACATGTACCACTTGTAGTGATTGGTTTTAAATTCATTAAGGGATGGTAGAGGAGCGAACTAACTTGGAGGATTTTGAGAGCACATATTGGATATTTATAACATAGTCAACCAATTGGAATAACCAACTCTATCACTTTATTATTGTTGAATTTTCTCATGGAGTTGGTTACATGAGAGAATTGTTATATTGTTTTCCTAGGAGATAAGGATCTACCATTTTTTTTTGCTTCTTCTTGGAGAAGAAACTGGATCCCAACAGTGTCACTTCTAATTTTAGTAATAATTTTGTTAAAAAGGTTAAAAATGTAATATTTTATTGTATTCCTTCAAGAACTAATGGATCTAGGAAAACATTTTGTTTTAATTGTAAGAGGAGTTGATATCAAACCTATATAAGTGTTTTCTCTCTCCCTCATTTGGAATGTGTTATAACCCTAAATTGCACCACACATGCTTACCTGGAATCAGGCCAACTCATATCCCTTCTTTGCCAAAACTCTGTTGAACAACTCTTTGAAAATCCTCTTATATCAAGGCGCATGTGCCCTAACCCATTATTGCACGTGTGTGCACGCTGGATGACTCACTACAACCCGCGTGTACCTAACAAAGCATGAAAAAAGGAAAGTTGCCAATGGAACAAAAAGTTATGGGTCAGTTAACTGAAACTCCCGGCCATGCATGGCCGAGGGTTCATCCAAAACCCTAGCTCCTTCTAGCCTATAAAAGAAGGGGTAGGGGTACCATTTGGAGGAGGAAAAAATATAGCGAAGAAACTCTGCCCATTTACGTAATCCATTGTCCCAACCCTTTAGACTTTCCTCATGCCAAAGGAGATTTAACGCAAAGCAGTTGAAGGATGGAAGAAGAGGAGCCCAGGATCATGTTCAAGGAGCGGTGGACGGTCTCAGCTTTATTTGTAAGTTGATTCACTATCAGTAATAAAAGAATAATTTTCCCATCCCAATGCATGAATTGTCTATGGTTTGGTTAATTTATGCTTGATTTCTAACCCTTGAGTAGAGAAGTAGCATGCATGCATAGTTGTTGTTTGTCTTGAGTGTAGGTTATCTGTGGAAGGAGAAACGCAAGCAAGTAATCGAAGAGCAATGGAGGATCTACATTGAACGCCAGTAATAAGGTTAGTGGTCCTTTTCCATGCATTTACTATGAAAGAGGAGCTTAAATCTTGGGTTGTAGGTAAAATAGTAGTTTCTTTTCAGTCAAAAATCTGCATGCAAGTCTGACCCTAGTTTGCTAGTCCATAGGGTGTTTTTCCCAACAACAGAATTGATGACCATACTTGGGATAATACTCTTTAGGGTTCCTGGATTTATTTGAGTTTTTTGGGTAGTTTAAAGATTAGGCTTTCTATTTTTCTTTGCCTGTCTTTTTCTGTAGGGTCTGAGCTAGCAGGGAGACTAGTTTTCCATACCAATTTTCCCTGACTTTTGCTTGACGGTAGTTGTCGGGACACACAGAGGTACACATGGCCTACAGAAGGCCTGCACGTGTGTACCCGTTCCCTATCCTCTTACAGCCTGTGTGTGAATGCTAGCTGTAGATATAGCAGTAGCGTGTAGGACTTCAGAGAACTTTAGAGTCAGTCCTGCTCTTCCCTGTCAGAATTATACATTATCAGGGGGTTTTCTGGAATCCTGTTTGAGTCTTGCTGGTTCACAAGCCTATCTCAGATTGCTTTTTTTGCCTTATTATTCATTGCATTATTTGTCTTTTCTGTTAGAAAGAGAATCCAAGCCTTCAAGGGACCTTGGTTGTCAATACCAGAGGCCTCTTCCTGGTATGGACTGCCTGTTTTCATTTGTTTCTTAGAATTTAGACATACACACGGCCTGTACAAGGTCAGCCCATGTGTACACGCTTCCTGTCTCTGCTCAGCACGCGTGTTGTTTTAGTGACAGTTGCATGCTTGACATGCTAATTTTTGTTTAGGGTGGGGCAGTCATCCCCTCCTTTGATAAGAAGTATTCCTCTCAGGTGTTTGAGTCTAGGATTGAACAGTTAGTAGGTTAGGTCATCTTACCCTTAGCCTGCTTTTTCTCAGTTGATAGTTGACAGAAAATAAAAATAAAAAAAAATTTTATGGTTTTTAGACAAGCGTGAGAGTCTTTTGTTTTTTATTGCCATTGTGTGATTCTTTACTCTGATTCTTTGTGATCTACGCTTTAAGCCAGAATTTGTTTTTCTTGGTTTTGTGCTTGTCGGTATTTTCCCTTTGTTGCGTTACTAGCACTTAAATAAATAAAAAAACTTTTTTCATTTTCTTCTTTGAAGAGTGTGTTTCTGCATCATTAGCTAGGGAGAAGTCTTTTATTTCGTAAGTTTTTGCAGTACATTTAAAGAATAAGTAGCTCATAGTCGAGTGAAATTCCTTTACATTTTCTGTATAAAATCTTAGAAAAATTAAAAAGAAAAAGAAATCTTTCTTTGTGAAAAGTTGTTGAAATTTTGCATTTAGTAAAAGTCTTTTGTTTCTAGCTTTTTTCATTCGTTTTTGCTTTCATCTTTACACATCATCAGTTTCACCCTCATACCCCTTGACGTAAGAAAAAGCCATAAAAGCAACGCTAATTTAAAATATACTAGACTTTTTGTTTGTAGGGTTCACAAACTAGTTCAAGACTAGGGCCTTGGATTAGGTTTGAGAGGAAACTCTCCAAGGCCATTCAAAACCAAACATTAGAGTCTGCGATAGGGAGTGTCTAAGTCCAGTTTCATGGAATTTATTCGAGACCCCCCTCTAACACAGGGGATAAACATGAGGTCGCGTGCGGAAAGGTAGCGAAGATAACCCCTCCAAAGCCGGACCAATCGTAGTGGAGAACACATATCGAGGGCTTGTTTTGGGATTCCGTCGTTTGCATTTTCCATGGGGCTTCGTGGGTCTCAAATCCATTCAAGGTCCTCAGTTGTCTTCCGGACCATTTTCTCTCAATACCCTTGACAGGTTTCGGGCTTGATACCCTGCTCATTGTGGTCTACCCGACTTTCGACTGTACCCGCCTAGTGACTGTTCGCGTGCTGGAAACCTAGTTGCCAATCTTTTTAGGGACATACATGGGTGACTGTGGGGGTATACCACAGTACCTAGGACAGACATCGGGCCACGCTTTGAAGAATATACCTGGAGGGTTCTTCCGTATTCGAGTTGCACTTGCACCGGTAAGTTTCTCTAGTGTTGGTTGTTGTAACTGTTCTTCCAAATAGTTTAGTGATTGCTTGTCTTATCTCTTAGGGGATTCTTTTTAGTGTGTGTTACTTTTGAACGTGTAGAATACCTTAGCATGTCTTGGATATTCTCACACAGTGGAGGATCCCGAGCTCCATTGGTCATGAAGGCTTCTTGGCCTGCCGTCGGTTACACTGGAGCCACCCCCGCCACCACTAAGGCAGAAGCTAGACCAACAAGGGTCTTCTGAAGCGACCGGCTTACAAACCTTTGTGCCCGAACAAATCCCATAGGAATCAACCGCCAATCTTGGCTCGGTTGAAACCCCAACCACTGATTTATTAGCATCTTTTATTGTACCGATCCAATTTCACGAATGCCAGTCAGTGCCTCAAACAACTATGGAAACAAACGTTGTTACTTCTACTAGGAATTCTTCAGTTACCACCACAGTTGCTACCATAGGAGAATCATTCCTAACCACCATGGTCTCGGCTGCAACTATGGTCCAAGCCACCATGGTCTCGGCTGCAACTACATCACACAGTGGACCAAAATCGTCTATGACGACAGCCACAACCCCCTTCACACCTAGTGCGACAGGCCCTCCGTTCTCATACGATATGCCTAGTTCGGGTACAAGTCCTGCACTAACCTACTCCACTTTACAGACTTTGGTTCTGGGGGCAGGGAGCTCTAATTCTCCTCTACAAGGTCAACTTGTGGGCACTCCTATCCCTTTTAACGCTTTTCCTTACGCAGGAGGTGATATTCCTCCTTCGTCCCCTTCACTTGGTGGACCGCATCAACAATCCACTAGGTAGCCTACACACACTAGTTTATTTGGAGCAAGGAGTCAAGGAACACCTGCGCACAGTACGCTGGTAGGTCCGATACCATTTGTTTGGAACGAGACATTTGGTAACAACAATTTCTCATCAACCACTTTCCCGTCTGGGGCAATCCCATTTTTGGACAGTCTACTCCTGCACAGGGTACTATTTCTGCGCAGGGGGCACATATAGCAGGACCTTGGAACTCAGGACAAGGATCCATTCCCTCCTCTAGAATGTCATTCTGGGGTAATTCTTTCCACAGTCAATGGAACCCTGGACAGACCACCATGCCTCTCCTATCAGGACCGGCATGGGGTAATCCTTCCCAAAGTCCTTCGAACACGATGCATGCCCAACACCCTATATCCTTTATGGGAAATCAACCAATGATGTCTCCACATATGCAAAATCCTTATGCTGGTTAGGGCCATGGTTTCTACCAGAATACGGGCCAACAGCCAAACTTTTCTTGGCAACCTGGTGCCAGTCAAACCCCAGGACCCTTTTTCCTAGGTTATCAGTAGCAACCCAAACTACCATTCCTGGCGATGTTACACTTGCTAGATTTGACAAGATTGTTAAATGATCCTATTTGTCACGATCCACATTGGCCTCCTATGCCAACGAAGTTTCCTTCGAACATTCCAAAGTTCAAGGCCAAGCCTAATGAAGATCTAGGTGATCATGTGACTACCTTCCATATTTGGTGTTCATCTAACTCATTGAAAGATGACTCCGTACAGTTGCGATTGTTTCAATGTACTCTTATCGAGAGTGTTGCAAAATGGTACATCGAGCTCGACTTCTCAAGATACTCTTCTTTTGGCAAACTGGCGATGGCCTTCCTTAACCATTTCCAGTTACCTGTGATATGCGACACTAGCACAAAGTTGCTCACCAATTTCGAACAGAAAACAACGGACCATATCTCTGATCATATCTGAGAATGGAGATGTCGGAAGAGTCTAATCAAAGTACCCATCCCACCAGCATTCCTGCTTGAGTGGTTCCTTAAGTCTTTGGTCCCACAGTTATCCAAAGACGTCGCGACTTCCGGAGTTTTCTCCGAAGAAGATGCCATCATGAGGGCTCAACAGTTTGAGCTCATTTATTCTCATTCTGGTTTATTAAACAACATCTTGCCATATGCACCACGTTCGATACTGGATAAAACTAGATAGAGAGTTGGACCACATGCCGATGGTATTATGGGTTTAGCACAAACCAAGCCCGATGAGCAATTGAAAAAATAGTTGAAACAGTTATCCATACAACACACAACAGCCAGCCAAACTACTACTTTGGCTGCTCCCCCTACCCAAATGTCAGAAGTACACTCCATGCAGTCGACTAACCCAAAGGCCACCCAACAGCCTGAAGGGAAGAAAAAACAATGAAAGAAGGGTAAGGGGGATAAAAAACCCACTGATAATGTTGGTGGGGACACCACAGAAAAATGGAAGGCGAGGCATCCGTGCAACTTGTGTGTGGAAGACCACCCAACCCATCTTTGTCCTCGACTTGCATAGGCCCAAAAGTTTGTCACACAGCAACAACAGGCAGTGTTGACTAATCCCTTTCAACATGGGGAAAATTTAACTTAAGCCTCTACAAGCATAGAAGGGGGCAGCCAAGAAACCTTCCCTTCTCCAAACAATCCCTCATCCACAAACATATACATGGTTAGAGGTGATGCTTTCATAACGACTAGAGCACATGACTATAGTAAACCAAGCGCTTCTAAGAAGGGTAAAGAGGATGATCTGCCATCTCTTCCTCTACATATTGAGAATACGTTGGAAGAAACAATGACATGCATTCCAAAGGGTGCATTTAAAAAAACTTCTCACAACCCTAATGCAAGGGCTGCCCAGAATTACTCTATGGTGGAGGATTTATCACAAACCCCTTGTGCGATGTCTGTTTTAGAGGTCCTCCAGAGCTGCCCTGCTCAGAGGAAAGCCTTGTTAACCACTTTGGGCTCTACTGAGACTTGTAATCTAGGTACCATCATGTTAGATACAACCGACTTAAAACCTCATTTGCCTTACCACGTAGCGTTTCAGATAGTAGTGGCTCATCCCACGAAATTTTTTACATGGAATATCTTTCGCACGGTGGTCGACGAGGGCACCTCGACATGCGTTATGTCGTTAGCATGTTGGAAGGACATTGGTCAGCCCGCTTTGTCTCCATCACCTACTCTCCTCACTGCTTTCGACGGTCGTTCTTTCCAACCACATGGCATCGTTCCTTCTTTCCCTGTGCAGTTAGGAGGGAAGACTATGTGTGTCGAAGTAGAGGTAGTCGATGCTCCCCTCGACTATAACCTCTTGTTAGGACAGAGTTGGACTTATGCTATGCAAGCTGTGGTTGCTACAGTTTTCTGAGTCTTTTTGTTTCCACATGAAGGCCGGATAGTGACCATCGATCAACTGTCCTTCTCCAGACCTAACCCAGCTTTGGGGGCATCCACGGTCCCAATGATAGATAATCCTCAACCAAGTGTCGTTAACGTAGGAGTTGGTTTGTGCCCATCCTTGATGGGTACCTTCAATTACCCACCTCCTCACGACGATGTCAAATTTATATCTAATCACCATAAGGTTGATATTTTTCAAGTTTCGTCATTCCGCACGACTTACTTTGAGGATCCTTGGATTCTTCCTTCCCCATCATCCACGATGGACGAGATAGGGCACTCAGGCATGTCCATGCCCTTGTCGTCCACTGAAGTAGCGTACTCTTTAGTCCATCAAGCTTCAGCTAACCCTGATCCGACTCCTGCACAAGAGTTATATCCACTTCTAGAGCCTATTTGGGCTCAGGGTTCTCTTGCTAACGTCGATTCATTAGGCTTAGTCTTTCCTTCTGATGAAGCAGTAATCAAAGCAATGACTAGTCCGGACAAACCTTGCGAAGATATTCATCACGGATCATACTTTCTCCCAGAGTTAAGTTGAATCGAAGCATGAGAATTCACCGTTACCATGACGGGAGATTAGCCATGTCCTATTAACCTCTTAGCTACACAGTAAATTTATGCTGAGGGCAATATGGCAACTATCGCTGAAACTATACCCATCAACATCTCCTGAAACCTTGGCATCATGGAGAATTTCTTTGTCGGAGCGGATTGTTCCCCCGAAGAGATTCAAATTTACACGGATCTTTTCAAAGAATTCCGCGACGTTTTTTCCTGGTCTTATGAGGAAATTCCAGGTATCGATCCGAAAATAGTTGAACATGAAATCACAACGTATCCTGATGCCAAGCCTGTTCGACAAAAACTTCGTCCAGTCAATCCTAAGAAAGCAGCAGCCATCAAGATCGAGGTTGAGAAATTGCTAAAGGCAGGTTTCATTTATCCTATTCATTTGACTCAATGGGTGTCAAACCCTGTGCCGGTCAATAAAAAACAAGGCACGATTTGTGTATGTACCGATTTCCATGATTTGAACAAGGCATGTCCCAAAGATAATTTTCCAACACCATTCATTGACCAGATCATTGATGAATGTGCCGGTTGTGAAGCCTTTTCATTCATGGATGGTTTTTCGGGATATAATCAAATCCAAATCAAACCTGAATACCAACACAAAACGACGTTCATTTGTCCGTGGGGTACATTTGCATATCGTAAGATTCCTTTTGGCCTTAAAAATGTTGGAGCCACATTCCAGCGGGCCATGTCTTTTTCTTTTCATGACCTCAAACATATAGTCCAGGCCTATTTAGATGATTTAGCATCACGCTCTCATAAGCGAATGGACCATCCCACGCACCTTAGACTAATCTTCGAACGTTGACGCTACTTTAGGATTCACTTGAATCCAAACAAGTGTATCTTCTGCATAACGTTAGGACATTTTTTAGGTTTCATCATATCGACAACAGGGATCATGGTCGATCCTCTTAAGGTGGAGGCAATAATCTAGTTGCCCCCTCCACGCACAATATTACAACTTCAGAGTCTACAAGGCAAGGCGAACTTCTTACGACGCTTCATTGCCAACTATGCCGAAATCACCAAGGGCTTTATGCGTTTACGAAAGAAAGATGTTCCTTTTTTCTGGGACGAAGCCGCTCAACAATCTTTTGATGCATTAAAACATGCCCTCACGACCGCACCTCTGCTACGACCACCTAACTAAAACAAAGATTTCTTATTATATCTGGTCACCGCAGAGTCAACCATAGGCATGGTTTTAGTTCAAGAAGATGATTCGTTTTCAGAATACATGATCTATTACCTGAGTCGAGGCCTCGTAGGACCGGAACTCAATTATTCTCATATCGAAAAACTTGCGTTGGCAGTAGTTCATGATGTTCAACGGTTCCGTCACTATGTTCTATTTCGCAAGACCACCATCATTGTTGTCGTGAATCCATTCCAGTACATGTTGACACGATGAGTGATAGGTGGAAAAATCAGTAGATGGATATCCATCCTCCAAGAATTTGACTTAGACTTCATTTCAGCAAAGTCCAAGAAGTCATTGGTTTTCCCAGAGCTTATTTCGAAACTTTCGATTGAGTCAGGTGACGTTGTGCCTGAGGAATCACCAATTCGGGGGGATATGTTTTTGATTGCATCTTCAGACCCTTGATACAGAGATATACTTATCTATCTCCAGAATTTGAAGTGCCCCACCTCTACTTCTCGTGACGAGCATCGATGAATACACCATTAGGCTAAGAATTATCTCATACTTGATGATACATTGTATCGGAGAGGTGTAGACTGCATCTTGCATCGATGTCTCACTCATGAGGAGGCCATCATAGTGCTCAACGATTTCCACACTAGAGCTTGTGGTGGTCATTTATCTGGGTTGGCAACAACCCAAAAGATTCTACGAGCAGGTTACTTCTGGCTGACACTTATCAAAGATTGTATCGAATCGGTCAAGAAGTGCCATCCGTGCCAAATCTTCTCTCTAAAGATGAGGGCATATCCAACTCCTATGTTTCCCATCATTACAGTTGGTCCCTTCACTAAGTGGGGGATTGATTACACTACATGCAACCCCCCGTCAGTAAGGGGGCATCACTATGTCATCATAGCTGTCGACTACTTCACTAAGTGGATTGAAGTTATGCCAATGTTTAAAGATGATGGAGAGACTGCAACTCTCTTCTTATTCAACCAGATCATAGCAAGGTTCGGCATCCCAAGAGAGAATGTCACTGACCATGGCAGTCACTTTCAGAACCAAATGATGACCGAATTAACATCAAAGCTTGGGTTACGGCAGGAACATTCATCACCTTACTACCCCCAAGCCAATGGGCAGGTGGAAGCTGTAAACAAAACTCTTAAGACGATTCTACAATGAACTATCAACTCAACCAAGTCAAATTGTCATTTGATGTTATACTCGGCATTATGGGCTTACTGAACATCTGTTAAGAATGCAACTGGTTTCTCACCTTTTCAACTCGTTTATGGGCTGGAGGCAGTCTTTCCCATCGAATGTCAAATCCCATCTCTAAAATTGGCAGTATAGTTATTGCCAGACACTTTTCTTCGTGAAGAATGGTTAGTATACCTTGAGCAGTGTCGCGATGCGGCCCTGGCCAACAAGGCTCACAAACATAAGGTCAAGTGTCAATATGATAGGTCTATTCGTCCTCAGATTTTCTCTGAAGGTGACCTTGTCCTGGTCTATGACCAATACAAGGACCCCCTGGGGGCAGGAAAGTTTAAACCCATGTGGTTTGGACCCTTCATTATCAAAGAGGTATTAAAAAAGGGCTCTTACCATTTGGTTGATTTTGAAGGGAATGCTTTGGCGGATCCTAGAAATGGGCTCTACCTCAAGAAGTATTACTCATAGATAGGTCACTGTGGGTAACTTTTTGTAACATATGTATAGTCTTTGTACTATTAATTTTTAAGTTTCTTTTAAAGTGTTATGGACATGTCATTGATGTTATCTTTTGTCAATATGGAAAATTTCAAGTGAGTCCAAGGTGTTTGTTGGGTATGCAGACGGTGCTAGTCGACACATGCAGAGGCTTGCCTCCGTAGCTTGGGTAATCTTTACACCACAGGTTCAATTGTTATCTTCCGGAGGTATATGCTTAGGTGACACCACAAATAATGTCGTCGAGTATAGTGCAGTTATTGAGTTGCTTCGTGATGCCTTGTCATTGGGTATCTCTCATCTCCAGGTCTATCTCGACACTCAACTAGTTGTGTCGCAGCTAAAAAGAGTATACTGGGTTCATGATCCAACTTTACATCGACGATTTCCTAGGGTACGTCTCTTAGAATGAAACTTTGATTATATTACATATTTTCATATTCCTAGGAGATTAAACCAAATTACAGATACTCGAGCTAATCAAATTTTAGATTGGCATCTTGCCCACATATAACAGAACATGGACATAAACATGTAAATACATTTTTGCACACAGAATCCATAAGACACAAAAAGATAAAAACCATATATAAACATCACAAAACCACCAGAGTACATAGATGGACGCAAGCACCTCAAAAATGGGAATAGTAACGAGTCACCAGGCTTATGCCCTCAAAAAATATATACAAGTAGGTGCTCGTGGCACATAAAAAATTCTAAGTCTGTTCAGGGCCTATGGGCCTTGTTATAATAATCCACAGCACGGGCTAAACGCTTAAACAATCGGACCCATGTCTGAGGTGCCCCAACAACATGAGACTGCATGGAAGGCAACAAGTCCTCTATCTCTGCCATCGGGACTGTGTGAATGAGTGCAGTGAAGTTCCGCTCAATTCTCCTAAGGACCCTCTCGGCCTCTCCGGCTGGGAGGTTCCCTGCTACTTCTGCTCCCCCAGCGGCGGCATCCGCGGCTTTCGGTCGTGGACGACGCCTGTTCTGTGCATAATCGGCAGGTCGCACAGGTCCCACATCTACATGAAACAAACGTTTACCCGTCAAATACTCTGGCATACAAAAAAATGATATATATCACAAAAAGACATAAAAATTACATATGCAAACAAAAAAACTACAAAGGTGGAGACTTACCCATCTCCCCTTGCTCCTCACTAGGAGGCACGGGTATCTCAGGATCTCTAGAGAAATCTATCCCTGCATACGGGTAGTCCTCAATAACAGGGATCTGTCGTGAAAGCCAAGCAAAGAAATCATCACCGAAGGACACAACGGTCCTTCCACCACCCAATCACGACAATAACACTGCCCATCTACACACTGCAGGGAAAGATGCCTTATGCCCTCATACTACAACCCGAGGACTAAAACTCGGAACTCTCTCAAAAAAGAATGAACACAAGATGGTCCCAAACCCAAAGTTCCTCTGTATCCATTGTTGGCAATATGTCAATTACCTCTTCATGCACTCAAGTAGTGTGGTACTCCAGTCAAAAATTTGTGCATTCATGCACTGGATGGCATAGTTCATTTGTGCGTGCGAAGCCTGATGCACGGCTGCTGAGCCGATAATCTGCCCAATCAGTAACAAGATAGTTTGCAGCGCTAAGTTAGTAATCTTGCTAATGGGTAACTGGGAGCCCACACGGTCAGTCCCAACCTCACATTGCTCAGCTATCAATTTCGAGATCTTGCTTGACCCCGCAGGAAAATTCTGGAAGTTGACTGGTTCCCCTCTCCTTGAGAGGCCAGTCGGAAAGTAAATATCCTCAGTGGTGGGCACCAGTGATTTCCCCTCTAGCATAAATGCCTCTACATCAGGATGCCATTAGTCAATCAAGGCATTTAGTAGCCTTGATTTCATGTGCATAAACAGACAAAGAAATAATTTGAGTAAACCGCATTGCATTAACACGGCCACAACATTCGGATCTGCAGCAACCAACTCACTAATTGCCTCATGCTCCCTTTCCCTCCACTGGACATACATCCTGCCAACACAATAAGGTAAAGGAGGGTCAGTACTTCCTTTTAGTTTGCTTTCATCATACAAGGGGGGTACACATGGGCTGTAGAGGTGACAGTCGCGTGTACACGCGGGCATAATTTACTCTGCCCACGTGTACATGCGGCCTGTCCAGATACAGCCCACATGTACCTAGGGCCGACCTTTTTAAGGTCGACGCCCACCCAAAAAACCAACTAAATAACTAAATTGAAGTATTGAATAGCTAGATAAGGGATTTTGTACTTACTTGGTCCAAGCAAAAGTTTGTTTCGTCCACTGTAGCTCCCAGAATCACTGTCTTTGGAAAAGGGGGTCTTTTGGCTCCAGAGTCAATTTCCAAATCAGCAATGGTGATAATGAGTTGCCAGCTTCTATTTATAGACCTTTTGGCCTCTTTTTGTCACTTTTTTGGCCTGCCTTATTAGTTTCTTTATACCAAAAACAATTTAGCATGATTCAGGAGTTATATGGGAGGAATTTTGATCGGGTATTGGGAAATTTTTTTTTATTTTCGAGAAAATATTGACGGTCCATTAAAAAAAAAAAAATCAAAAATCAACTTGAGCATATAGGTTAGGTTATCACCCCAACTTTTGCATCTCGTTGTCTTTTTCTTCTGCTATAGGATTGATCCCACTCGGTTGTGACATGGAACCGTCATATCTGCTCTAGAAGTGTCGCAACTTAGTGGTAGAGCTTACCAGAACATGGATTCCCTAGGTAGGTCCTGGTTGCATTATGGTGTCCATGCCGTTTATAAAACCACAGTATGCTCAGGAGTCCGTATAGTCTTTCCTGAATATGAGTTTGAGCCTCATTTGCATGAGTCTTTTTCACTCTTTGTCTTACCCTCAGGACTCCCAAAAAACAACGGGTCTCCTTTTAAGCCCTTTTCAAACCCTCTTAAAATGAAAAGATTGTCGAGTGATCTTGTGGCCTTTCACGCTCGTTAAACTAAAATTTGAATTTACGTCTGTCCGGCAGTAGTTTACCCCTTTTTCGGTTCGGACGGTCAACTGTACAAACAAAGGTATAATCTATCGAATTCCCATTCTTTAGAAGAGTACTCTTAGGTATAATTTTATTCCTTTTTCGGGCCTAAGGGACTAAATTTACGAAAAAGAAACCCCCATGGAGTCCATAGTTAAGCTCTTTTCAGACTCCCTAAAATTGAAAAGATCGTCGAGTGACCTTATTCTTTCACACTCGTTAAATTGGTCCAGAAGAATATTCTTGACAGAGTCCATAGTTAAGCTTTTTCAGAATCCTTAAAAGTGAAAAAATAGCCGACTGATATTGTCCTTGTCACACTCATTAAAATGGTTTTGAATTGACGTCTAATTGGTGCTAGTTTATCCATTTTTCGAACCAACTAGACTATTGTCGAAAAAGGTACCCCAGCGGAGTCTCCTTTTATTCTTTTTTAGACTCTCTAAACATGAAAAACCACTGAGCTTACCTTCTCTGGGCTCGTTAAAATTACATCGAAGGACATTACCATTGTGTGTTCTATCAACCGTATTTGCATACCTTATCCACCAGCCTTGTGATAGTTTGCTTCTGCGTCTTAACACCTTTGGCCGCCGAAGGATTTTCCCCGAGTATCATTTTACTAGAACATCAGTCTTGTCCTTGTGCCTTGATCTTGTATGTTTGCAGTACTCATTCCTCCATTGTAACGTAATATTCCTTTATTCTTTTTCCAAAATTATCGAAAAGAACAAAAAAATCAAATATACCCCAAAAAGAGGATGGGAAAAGTATTTTCTTTATTGGCAGCATGATGAGTCTCCCTTGGATAAAGCACATATGTTCATTTGATCATCAGACTATGGAATGTAGTACGACCTTAGGAATCTTTTCGCACTATATAGAGTTGTTTCCTCCACCGTTTGGTTACTCTTCCAAACATATGGAGAGTTTGCGTTGCCTCCTGCTTCGTAGACTTATGATTAACATATATGCTGCCTCAGTCTTATCACTTGTTGTGCTATTGTCCAAGGTAAGTTTTTCACTAAGCCTGAGTCGGCCCCTTTGCAATATGTCTCTTGTCCGCATACCCGAACATTCTGAATGTCCAATCAAGTCCTTGTTCGAAATCAATGAAGCCTTCAGTCCGATCATCAAGATTATCAAGTCCATAACCGACGAGTCATCGAAGACCTCTGGGTAGTGTAGCCGTACACTCATATTACACTCTTACCTGAGTTTAAGAATATTTTGAAGTTGTTGCTTGTGCTCTAAATTCCAACCATAAGGCCGAATCATCTTTTGGAAGATGGATACTCTATATGTATATCTTTCTGGTTTCGAGATGTAGCTCCCCTGTGTATTATTCGCGGCTACTCTTTATAGTTATTTGGCATGGATCTACAGTGTATTTGATTGGTAGCCATGGTTCTATTTTATCCTGAGCATGGGTATGCCCGCCTTGGTGAGACATTTTTTATTTTGCAGACGGCACCTCCGGGTTCTTGATCCTTGGGCTCAATCGTTCGACACATCAGTAAAGATTGGTAATGTATTTCGTCCATCAGATGCTCTTTTGACCTCACACATTAGGGGCCATCTGTTATAACCTTAAATTGCACCACACATGCTTACCTGGAATCAGGCCAACTCATATCCCTTCTTTTCCAAAACTCTGTTGAACAACTCTTTGAGAATCCTCTTGTATCAAGGCCCACACGCCCTAACCCATTACTGCACACATGTGCACAATGGATGACTCACTATAGCCCGCGTGTACCTAAAAAATCATGAAAAAAGGAAAGTTGCCGACGAAACAAAAAGCTATGGGTCAGTTAACTGAAAATCTCGGCCATGCATGGTCGAGGGTTCATCCAAAACCCTAGATCCTTCTAGCCTATAAAAGAATGGGTAGGGGTACCATTTGGAGGAGGAAAAAATATAGCGAAGAAACTCTGCCCATTTACGTAATCCATTGTCCCAACCCTTTAGCCTTTCCTCATGCCAAAGGAGATTTAACGCAAAGCAGTTGAAGGACAGAAGAAGAGGAGCCCAGGATCAGGTTCAAGGAGTGGTGGTCGATCTCAACTTTGTTTGTAAGTTGATTCACTGTCAGTAATAAAAGAATACTTTTCCCATCCCAATGCATGAATTGTCTATGGTTTGGTTAACTTATTCTTGATTTCTAACCCTTGAGTAGAGAAGTAGCATGCATGCATAGTTTTTTTTTGTCTTGAGTGCAGGTTATCTGTGGAAGGAGCAACGCAAGAAAGTAATCAAATAGCAACAAAGGATCTACATCGAAAACCAATAATAAGGTTATTGGTCCTTTTCCATGCATTTACTGTGAAAGAGGGGTTTAAATCTTGGGTTGTAGGTAAAAAAGTAGTTTCTTTTCGGTCAAAAATTTGCATGCAAGTCTGACCCTAGTTTGCTAGTCCATAGGGTGTTTTTCCCAACAACAACATGGTTTGATTTGTGAGAGATCCATGGGAGATTAGTTGAATACCTATTGGTTTTACTTAGAGGATTAAAAAATTGCATAATGGATGTGGAAATCTTATATATCTCTATTATATTGCATGTTGATGAAATATTTTTGGATTATAGTTACGAAACATTGGATGATATAAAATAATTCCTCTTCTATTGTATTTATCATTTGGATGTTATATGTTGATGCATGTTTCTCTTACATATTTCTATGAAATTGTAATCCATTCTTGATAGATACAATTTTCATAGCCATTGGAATCTATATATTCTATTAGTATCCATTGATATTTTTTTGAGCTTTGGGATAGCAAGGAAAGGGTTAATTAAGCTTGTACTTTATAGCCATATTATTTCTCTTTTCTCAATTAGATAACGTCCCAGTGAGAATTGATTTGACTCCATTTTCCCAATAAAAATACACTAGTCTTCATTCCATTCATCCATTCTATGTACTACACACACAAAATTGTTTTCACAAAAAACTTGAGGGGCTATATATCGCCCATGAGTTAATTTTACATGTTTTTTCCAAAACAAAATTTGCAAAATTCCATTTTTACTAAAAGTGATTCACCCAAATTCTAAAGAATAAAATTATTTTACCTTTAAAACAACCCAAATTTTATAGAAAATATATAAAATCCTTAGAATTTTGAATATTTTTACACAGATATCACCAAACATTTTATAGTTTGCATATTAAGGACTAGTAAGATTCACCAAATTTTTTACATTCTCAGATAAATTTTCATCCTTAAAATTATCGTTGATTGTTTTGTTGGAATTTACTCTTCATTTCACCTTGAAACCATTGTCAAAGATTCTAGCAATCCTATTTTAGGGAATCCCCCCTTGTATTGGAGGAGAACAAACCTACAATGTGAATAGGGTTGGTGAGGTGACATTAGCCTCCTTCTTAATTCCTCCAAGGCCTTGATTGAGCTTTAGGAATTTATCTCGAGAAGTGAGACTGTGAGAGGTAACACAATTAAAATCCTCAAACTCAACATTCATTACTATATAGTGGTTTTCATGATTATGGATATTAGACATTTTTCCTATTCAATTCCACTCCATGTTTGGTTTCTTCACTCCAAGTTTCTTCAATGGGTGAAATAAATTTCTCTTAAAAAATCATTTTTTTAAAGGGAAATACATTGATATCTCCAATTCCTCTATGTACTTGGGAGTATAATTATAAGGGCCTCATTTCAATTTAATGAATGCTCTTCAACCCAAGGTCAATAAGAACTAGTATCTCACTTCCCCACTAAAAACATGCTACCAGAGTTACAATACTAAAAACATGATCATCGTTCATACCTTACTCGATCTATATTTGTTTTTTTCTCTCTCTAGTGTGCAATATCTTCGCACTTTGATACAAAAAATGATAGCACCCATGTCAACCTCAAACCACTTATCCCTTCTTTGATATCTTTAACCTAACCATATTGAATTATCAACCTTTAACACTATTCTTGAAACTTCTCTTTATGTTGTGTTAACCAACCATCAGGACTACCACTTTACTGGAGTATCGGGGGAATAAACTCTAACCGGCCACTAGGCCACCAGGCCACTAGGACCTATAAAATTTAGCATTGTACCTTTAAATGATACTCTAGTTTGATTTAACCAGCCATCGGGCATCAAAATAGTCCCCCAAATTATCCTCACTTGCTCGTGAGTCTAGTCTGGTTGAAATTATGCCAACCAACCATCCGGAAACTAACACTTATTATATTTGAGGGATATAAAGGCTGGTCTGATTACTAGTTTTTATTGTCATTGATATCTTTGAATATAAATAATAAAGTATCTTCCACATCACCATATCCACGATTTCATTATGCTTCAGATTATGGTGAAGGTCATAGGAAATTCATTCAGAATTCTCTCTCTCTCTTTAAAGAGACTAGCTCGTTCAACCTTTCTTTACACCGTGACTTCACCACTTCACTATAGCACTCATATGGGGGATTACTCTCCCATACACATATCCAAACTAAAATTCTTTGGAACTTCACTGCCTTGGCCCCCTATTCTATTCATTCATGTAGACTTACATAAATACAAAGGAATTTGATGCTTCCAAATCATAACAAATGAACTAAATTCCTAAAATGTTGTAACTACTCTGGTAACTAATTGCTAATATAACATTTGACTCTATCATCTATCCACCTATGGACATAATTGACTAAATATCAAATTTTTATTTATTTCTAAACAACAATTACATGATGTTTTTCATAAACAAATCCCCCTAAATTATATATAAATATTAAACTAAGGAAACCCACTCCCTTTAGTAAAAGTTTGCTTGAAATTCTAGAGGTCAAGAGTCGACTATGAGGAAACACTCTTGCATCATATTGGAAAATGTTTCCTTATTTAAAGGTAAAAAAATTACCCCTTAAAGGGGAATGGGTAGAGAGGATGACAAAAAATTGACTATTAAAGAAGAAATATCCAACTAGGTTAGTGGTAGTGCTACCCTGGTGTTATACACCTAAGTGTCACACTTTAGTGTTGTAAGTATCATAAGTGTTGAAATTGGTGCATTATTAAGCATCACATTGAAGTATCGTAAGTGTCACATCACCAAATATCATACTTAAGTTTCACATATGTCATAAACATAAGTGTCACACTTAAATGTCGCAATTTTGTCACCGTGAAAAAATGAATAATGTATCTCTATACAAATTGGAAGAGAAACCTATTGGTTGGAGGTCGAAATTATACAATTTTACTTAATATTTTGACCATACTTTCGTGAAATCACGAAGGTGGGTTACACTTTCGTGACAATCGGGTTTCCAAATTTTCGAAAAACCAATTTTTGGCCGAACTAAATAACTTTTTCGGCCGAAAGATATAATTTTCGGCCGAACTATTGTTCGGCCGAAAACATAAACGTCAAATCGAACGGATCCATAACCGGGCCCTCGATTTTCGTGTAAAAATTTGGTCGAACGGATTTTTTTTTTCCGGCAATAATTGTTCGGCCGAACTATTTTTCGGCCGAAAGATTGTTCGGCCGAAATAATGTTTCGGCCGACAAATAGTTCGGCCGAAAGATTTTTTATATAAGTGCCACACATCGATGGTGGACGGTTAGAAACTTTTTGGGTTGTGAGGCGCATTGAGAGAGTTTGTGTCGTCGAGGTCGAGGTCTGTGTAGCCGAGGTCGAGCGTTGTGTAGCCGAGGTCGAGGTCTGTGTAGCCGAGGTCGAGTTTGAGGTCGAGCGCTGTGTAGCCGAGGTGCGTATCGAGGGAGCAGTGGTCGCGGTCGCTCGAGAAAATTGGAGGTATTTTGGTTAGCGTTATAGTTGCGTTATATTTTATAACTGTTATATAACCTTTATAACTGTATATAACCTTTATAACTGTTATATAACCTTTATATTGCGTTTGTAACTGGATATTGTGTTTGCGTTTGTATATAACCTTTATAACTATTATATAACCTTTATATAAACTGTATATTGTGTTTGTAACTGTATATTGCAACTGTGTATATAAACTGTATATTGCGTTTGTAACTGTGTATATAAACTGTATATTGCGTTTGTAACTGTATATTGTGTTTGTATATACAGTTTGTATATTGCGTTTCTATATACAGTTTGTAT